>JAHFWL010000931.1:0-290842 GCA_021292165.1 Shinisaurus crocodilurus
ACTTCTTCGAAGACACCATTGTGTCACGCATTGCACGGGTGTGCAAGGTGAGGGGTATGATTTATGAACAAGCCCTTCCGCTGTTGTTGTTCTTCTATTTTGTGCCACCTTCCCTGGGTCTGCAGCGCCCCCTGGTGTCCAGCTGTTGCTGTCGTGTGTGTTAGCGTGCCCTGAGCTTGGGGGGGGGGGGGGGCTCCAGCAGCTGGTGGCCGCCTGGAGTCCCGACTGACCTGAACTTGGGAAGATGCTCCAGAAAAACACCTTCCTGCCCCAGAGAGGAAAAACCAGCCCTTTCAGGAGAGAGCTGGGCTCCCAATTTTTACATGGTGTGCACATCTGCCAATTAGAGCCGGGTGCCAAATAATGGCTTAGGGGCACAGACACGCAGTTTGAATTATGGAGAGGGGAAGGGGGCACTGAGCACACCTGCCCAGTGCAAGAATTGTTTTCCACACTGAAAGGGAGCTGAGGTTCTTTCACAAAAATCTACTCTTGGTTTTTCTCGCCAAAGCTTTCTTAGTTAGAAAAGAACAGCATAGTTTAGAAAGAAAGGGGAAATGGCCTTTTTCATTGTGCTATTCTTAAAAAATTGGCAGTCAGAATCCTTGCAGATCTACTACAGACCGCCCAGCGACCTTCTGGCAGTAGATCCCAATCTACCTTCCTCCACCCTGTTTTAGGCAGGGCCGGCGCTACCGCTAGGCAAACTAGGCGGTTGCCTAGGGCGCACAGCTGAAGAGGGCGCGGAAACGCTGACGCCCTCTTCGCTGCCTGCGCCACCCCCACCAGGCGAGGCCGCCCCCGCCAGGCCTCCGCCTCCCCACCCTCCCGCCTGCTGCCGCTGCCACCGCACCTCCCGCCCGCCCGCTCGCTCGCCTCTGCGCCTCCCACCCCCTCGCCCTCCGACTCTCGCCGCTGCGCCTCCCCCGCCATCTCCACCCCCCCCCCCCCCCTCACCTACCTTCCCACGTCGCTTCCGGAGCCCCCCGCCGCGTTGTTTGGCGGGAGGAACCAGGGCAACAGGGCTTAAACAGCCCTGTTGCCATGGTTTCCCCCGGCAAAAAACAGCGCGGGGGTCCCGTCGCGTCACGTCACTTCAGGAGGAGGAGGAGGAGGAGGAGAAGGCAGCAGCCGCAGCCGCCGCCGCCGCCGCAGCCAGGGTGGGGGATCCTTCTCATATGTAGTATTGTTGAGCCAAGTGTCCCCCAATCTGTAACTCTGCATTTGGTTTCCTTTCCCTAGGTGCAGCACTTGGCATTTATCCCTGTTAAATTTCATTCTGTTGTTTTCGGCCCAGCGCTCCAGCCTATCGCAGGGTTTTTTTTTTTGCTGCTTTGGAGGGGGGGGGGCGCTAAATATTTTTTCGCCTGGGGCGCCAAACTGCCCTGCAACCGGTCCTGGTTTAGGAAATGAGTTTTGGGCCCATTTCTCCAGCTACCTGGCTGAGCCTCAACTTCCACCGTCTCACTCTCCCTCCTGCCTGTCCAACCAACCTGCTGGGCGTTTTTGTAGGCCACAAAAAAGTCTAGCCTCGATGCAGCAGGCTTTTTAAGGCTGAGCCACTTGCAGTGCTTCCTCGTGGGGGCGATGGCACTGGGGGACTCCCGCCTTTGGATGAGGGCCAGGAAGGCTAGGGAGCGTCCAGGCGCAGGGGTTGCTCGATCTGAGGGAAGGAGTGGCCACGGGAGGTGTGTTATCTGAAGGTCTCACATGTTGCCCTTGGGCGCGTGGGGCAAAGGAGGGCCAGCTGTGAACTGAGGGAGGGAGTGGGCTTGGAGCTTCCTTCACTTGCTGACTCATCACTGGAGGTTGGGGTGTGGGGGGGAAATCTGCTCTCAGGGCACCTCTCAGTCGGGCCGAACAGTCGCAGGCAGGAGTGAGGTGACGCTTAGTTTAGGTGGCGACTCCCCGCAAAAAGTGACATCCTCTGCCCTGGAACCTTTGGTCTTTAATCCTAAATCTGTGGGTGCTGCAGCTTTGGGTGGTGACGCTGCACGCCGCCTTGGCCCTGTACAGGAGGGTTACTGTACATCTTTCCAAGGGTCGGATTGCCCTCTCGTACCTGTTCCAAGTGCAATGAAAACAAACCCTTCCTTGCTGAACTGAAGGGTGGGAAAGCATCACCGCAGACACCCATGTTATCCCTGAACCTGCGTGGAGACTACCCGGTCCTTTTCTTTCATCCTGGGAATCTTGGGGTGTTGCATGCGCAGCAAAGTTTTGTGACAGCGGTTCCACCCATCATCCTCTCTCTGTCTCTGTCTCTCTCCGCTCCCCCCTGCCAGGGTGACGTGGGGGAGAGCGTGTGCTCCAGGCGGCGGTGGACGACCTCCTGAAGGCCCAGCTGTTGTGGCTCACACCCTGAGGACGGCTTCCCCTTCAACGTGCTGCAGGACATGTTGTGTGTTGACCCCAGGCGAGCAATGGCCGGAGACCGTCTTCTACGGTGTCTTCACCTCTCAGTGGTGAGCGCGAGCGAACTGTGGGCACTCTGCTGGGGCTGGGAATGGCAACACAAGCCCCACACGAACACCCGGGCCGTGGCAGTAGGGCACATCGGGGCAGTGTAAAGTATCAGCTTGTGGGTGTCAAGGAGAGGAGGCTGGTGGTGGGCAAAATGCCTGCTGGGGGTGCCTGATGGCCCACTCTCGATCTCCCCGTACCTCTTTCCTAGGGATAGGAAGGGCGCTGGGGCTGCTGCGGTGTGTGCCTTCTCCATATCTGATGTGAAGCAAGCCTTCAATGGGCTCTACAAAGAAGTCAACCGGGAGACACAGCAGTGGTACACGGACACCCACCCTGTGCCGGAGCCCCGGCCAGGAGCGGTACGTAGCTTGCACAGGCACCAGCTCCATGCGCCCGGGCTCGGGAAGGCCTCACTGCTTTGGGACGGAGGCGTGTGGATCTCCTTGTCCTTTCCCTCTTCTGCCCCACGGTTATTTACAGGGCTTTCCGCTGAAAGTCACAGGGCTGGGTGAGACCTTCGTTTGTGATCCTGGAGCGCCAGCGGCAAGCAGAGTGGACAGCTGAGCCCAACCTTGCTGGCTGGACCACTTCAAGGCAGTCTTCCCATTATGATCTCTCCGCAGTGCATCAGCAGCCGCACACGCCAGATGAAGGTCACCTCTTCGCTCCAGATGCCGGACCGGGTGCTCAACTACCTCAAGGACCACTTCCTGATGAACACGGCTGTACGGAGCCAGCCGCTCCTCCTGCAGGGCCGCTCCCGCTACCGGCGGCTCAGTGTGCAGCGAGTCCAGGGACTGCACCGTGCCCATGACGTCCTGTTCTTGGGCACAGGTGGGTGGCAGGCAGGCGGGCTCTGGGGTGGCTGGGAAGCGTCCCCTGGCCAGGGGCCGGTAAGGATGCTTCCGGAGTCAGGCGAGCAGAAGAATGGGCAAGTCAAGGTGCTGGTTCTTGCCCTGGACGCCCTTCATGGCTGGGGAACGGGGAACACATTCTTCCAGACCGGCTGTATGCTTAGATCTTCTTTTGACAAACTGCTCTGCTCCAAGTGCTGTCAGAGGTTGCTTCCAGACATGAGACTTCTTCTTTCCTGTTATGTTTTTGCTTTTCCATTTTGTATTGCTTGTGGAAATGCAACACAGCATCCACACAATTCGTTCCTGTTACCTGCTTTATTGCAATGAAATGCGCCGTATCCCATCCGTGCCAGTGGGCAGACCGGGACAGCATGCACCCAGCCTCGGGCATGCTCGCGCCACCCACCTTAACCTCTCTTCCCTCCCACTCCCTCCCCCGGTCTCCCTCCCAAGCACGCCAGTTGTTGTAAGCATGTGCACTGATGTTTTGAACAATTCACCAGAATTTTGGGATTTCAAAGTATGTGGGTTTGGCATTTTGAAATTTGCTCCACCCCTTGGCCCAGCCTTTGTAGAGTCATATTGCTGGTGTGCCTTGGACCATTCCTCCTCCTCCTCCTCCTCCTCCTCCTCCTCCTCCTCCTCCTCCTCCTCCTCCTCCTCCAGAAGATGGCACCCCTGTTCTTTGGAAGGTGCTTCACCGTGGCCTGGAAAATCCAGCACCGTCTCTGACGCCACTCCCTCATTTCCAGAAAGGCATCTCCGTGTTGTGCTGCCTCCTCACCCAGCCTTCCCCAACCTGGTGTCCTCCAGTTGTGTTGGATTGCAACTCCCATCATTCCCAGCCAGCACGGTCAATGGTCAGGGCTGATGGGATTGTAATTCAAAACATCTAGAGGGCACCAGGTTGGAGAAAGCTAGTCTAGCCATAACGCAGGAAAAGCAGAACCTGAGGGTCCATTTTGCTAAGTGCTAAACGTATAATTCCACTGCAAAAAATTACTTTTAAAAAAAAAAAAAAAAAAGAAAGGGTGTTTGCAGGTAGATTGCCCACCACTTTCATAAAAATGTCCCTTCTACTCTGAATGGGAAGGAATGTAGGTAGAGGCAAGGTGTGGAGCATAATTCAAACTTTTGGTGAATTGTTTTTTAAAGGTGTATGAAATATCTGTGCCCACGATTACAACTGGTGGGTTCCGGGGAAGGAACAGGGGACGGGGGAGTGGCAATGAGCATCACTGCAGATGTCGAACCCACCCCCAACCCCACCAGCTCTGGCTGCAGAGTCGTAGGGAACATCCACACTTTTGTGCTTCTGATCTGGATTTTCCCCATGAAGAGATGGAGTTGAGTTAAGAAGGGAGGGGGCAGCCTCTGAGAAGAACTCTGCATGCCAGCTGGTGGGGACATGAGTGGGGCGAGGGTGTTGCTGCTCGTGGGCTACCCATAGGGGCATCTGGTTGGCCCCTGGGTGAACAGAACGCTGGACTAGGTAGGTCTTGGGTCTGATCCAGCTTCAGGCCTCTTCTGGTGTTCTTATGAGACCCTTTCTGCCTAGAGCAGTGATGGCGAACCTTTTTGAGCCCGAGTGCCCAAACTGCAACACAAAACCAACTTATTTATTTCAAAGTGCCAACACTGCAATTAAACCTGAATACCGAGGTTTTAGTTTTAGAAAAACAACTCATACAGTTGTCTGAACTAATTAACATCTTTTGTCTTAAAAGAAAAACACAGTAACAGAGCTTTCAATGATACAAACAGTTTTTTGTTGGGAAAAAAAATCAACTCAAAAAATTATTATAGTACTACATTATACACATAGCCTGAAGGGAATTTATACAAACTTTTTAAATAATTAGGCAAATGTATTTTTGGATAAAGGATTCTCAACTTGTAATATGATTATATGCCAGACTGAAATTGTATGGGGCAAGCTTTACCCCGGGTCCTTTCCCTGCTTCTACAGGTGTCGGATTAGTAAAAGTAAAAGTCAACCTGTACTAGGATGAGCAAGATAAACAAGAAAACTAAACGTGCTTAACACATTTTAAACACTTTATGTCTTGGACTGCAAACACTGCATTAGGTAAAAGTTTGCATTGGGCATGCTTTTCCACAATTAATGTGATTTTTGCTATTGCATGCATGCTGATAATTTGTCAAACCTTGGCTCATACTCCGTTAGTTTGAGAGCAACACATGCAGCACTCAGGTCAACTGTTAGGGCTTTACATCCAAGCCATGCTCTGTGCATCATTCTTCAAAATCTTTTAAACGTGATAACAATGTAGAAAAAGAATTCTGTAACAGGAATTCTAGAATAAAATCATTCTGTTCCACACTGTGAGAAAGAACAAGATCATTAGTGTTTTGCAGAAGGGGACAGTCTTTTCGCGATCTGGTGACCAATGGCTCGAGTGCCCACAGAGAGGTCCCTGCGTGCCAGCTGTGGCACCCGTGCCATAGGTTCGCCATCACTGGCCTAGAGCTTGCTCAGAGAATGCCCCAGATTGAGGGCTGCCTGACCAAGAAGCGGGCCTGTGCAGCTCCCACCAGCCTAGCAGCAGGGCCGGGAATTCCCAGGTGTGGCCTGCGGCCCCTCATGGCTGGACCTTCAGACCTCCTCACATGAGCGGGTTGGTTCTGGTTCTCTGTGGAGAGGACAGCGCTGTTCTGTAGTGTGGGGCAGGCAGGGTAGGGGCACAAGCCCCACAGGCCCAAGTAATTGGCTGCCCTTATGCTTTGCAGATGACGGCTGGCTGCACAAGGCTGTGATCGCAAGAGGGCAGGCCCAGATCATTGAGGAGATCCAGCTGTTCCCCGCTGGGCAGCCTGTCCTCGAGCTGCTGCTGGACCCCACCCAGGCAAGGCAGAGAGAGGAGCATCATGGGAAACTCCAGCCAGTATCTTCATCAGGACAGGGAATGCGCCGACCCATACCATACACACGCTGAGCACTGCCCCCAATAGAGGGTCACAGAGCCGGCGGGCGGGCGGGGGTCTCCTTGCACTCTTGCGTGCCTGTCAGTAGGCCTCAACCCCAAGACTTTGGAGCAAACGTTCCCAGATGGCTTCTTCCCCCACCATTTCCTTGGGTCGCTCAAGGAAATGGTGCCTCCTTGGGAAGGGCACGTGGGAAGTGTGCACGTCTCGCCTCCAGCCCTGTGCTAGGCCGGACTCCTGCCTTGGGGAGCAGAAGGCAGACGCCCTTGGCCGCCAGGCGGAGCACTGAGTCAGCAGGGACCCCTTCCCTGGACACGGAGGCCAAGCACAGGCCTCTTCCTGCAGCTGGTGGACAATCCAGAACAGCCCCGGTGCTGCGAGTGCTGCTGCTCTCGGGAAGGGCTCCCACCAGCCGACGGCCTGCTCCGGTGGGGGGCTGGGCAGACACCGCTGGAGACCACTGGCCTGCCCGGGAGCACTGCAGAGGTAGCACACGACAGCCTCTGGAGCCAGCGTCCTTGCTCGCTGGAGGATGCGCCCCGTTCAGCCTCTCCTGTTCTCCCCACAGGGTCTACTCTACGCGGCCTCCTACACTGCGCTGGTGCAAGTGCCGGTCGCCAACTGCAGCCTGTATCGGAGCTGTGGGGAGTGTGTCCTGTCTCGGGACCCATACTGCGCCTGGAGCGGAGACGCCTGTCAGCCCTGTGCCCTGAGCCACGAGCAGCAGCGCCGTGCAGCGTGAGTGCTTCCACCGGGGTTCAGGGGGAGGGCTGCCTTCCGAGTGCCTCCTGCACTGCTGGCCCTCTCGCCCCTCGCCTCAGCCCCTCGCCTCCCTCTCCCACCAGGCTCTGGCTCCAGGATGTTGACGAAGGTGATGCGCTGCAGCTTTGCCAGGTCAGCCGTGTGGAGCTCAGCCACTCAGCAGGTAAAGCACTGGGGGGGGGGGCTTTGAGTGCTCTGAGAAAGAAAGGAGGAGGGGGCTCCAGGCGGAGGAGCTTCTCTGCCCTACCCGCTGGTCCAGAGTTCCTGTCTCCTGCACTCGGGCCTTGGTGTCCCTGAGGGGTCCTGGCCACATGGGAGCCACCGCCTGACCGGTTGCGCGTTCTCTCCCTTCAGTGGACGAGCCCCAGTGCCAGCTGGTGGTGCTGCACGCCGGTGCCATGAGGTTGCTCCCCTGCCCACGGCTTTCCAACTTGGCCTCCCAGCACTGGCTGCGTAACGGTGCCACCGTCAATGCCTCCTTCCTCAAGCTGCCGGAGGGAGAGCTGGTGCTGGCGGGGAGCCCCGACCAAGCGGGGCGCTACGAGTGCTGGTCTCGGGAAGGCCGCTTCCAGCAGCGGATGGCCAGCTACTGTGTGAAGGTGGAGCAGACGCGGCAAGCCTGGCCCGGGCCGATCCAGGACTCGCTGGAGACCATCAGCACGTCCAGGAGCACCTCGCCTGTGGCAGCTGGCGGCCTGGCGGCACTGCTGGAGGGCAAGACCTACTGGACCGAGTTCCTGGTCATGTGTGTGCTCTTCAGCATCACCGTGACTCTGCTGACCCTTTTCGTGTTGCACCGGCACCACAAGGCTATGAAGGCCTTCCTCAAGCAGGGCCAGTGCACCGGCCCCCATGCCACGAAAGCGCGCAAGACCGGGCTGCCGGCAGAGAGCCTGCCCCTCAACGGCACCCACATGCCCAGTGCCCTGCCGGACCACAAGGGCTACCAGGCGCTCCAGGATAGCCACGTGGTGAGCACTCCTCTGCAGGACGCCCCAGCGCACCCCGGCACGGCCTTCTTGGAGCCACGTTGCGTTCATGGAAGTTTTGTGGAGGTCTCGGCTCCTTCCCAGCGGCCCCGCGTGCGCCTCGGCTCCGAGATCCGGGACTCGGTTGTATGAATGCCTAGTGCCCACCGCACCCATGGCCCCCGCTGTGCTGAGTCTCCCGGGGAACCAGGTCTTGCTGTGTGGGGGGCTGAGCCAGGGGCTCTGGCTCGGGGCGCCTGTGCTGCAGACATGTGCAAGGGCAGGGCCCCACAGGGTGCGGTGCGGGCACCCTTTTGCTTTGAGGAGGAGGAAGGGAGGCGCCTGCTGGGGAGAAGACACCACTGGAGGAGGCACTCTCTTCGTACTTCCAGGTTGGAGGAGCCCGACCCTTGTAAGCTTGCACCTTTGTGGAGCAGGAAGGCCTGGGAAGGCCAGCGTGGCGGCCGCTTCGGCATCCACGGGTGCAGGGCCCCCACTCCTTAGGCTGTCCGGTTACCTTCTTCCCAGGAGAGGATCCTGCGTGCCACGGCGTGACTCACAATGGCCAGCTGGGGAAGGAGAGTCCCTTGCTGGGTTTATTCTGTGCATGGAGGAGGGTTGTGGGGGTGGGTTGTGGTCTGGTCTATTGGTCTGGATTCTCCTAAATTGTTACGGGGGAGGGGCAGCTGAACATGTAGTGTGAAGGCCACCATGTTTTCCGCAAGGAGGTAGGAAAGCCGGGCTCAGCTACCAGGGGAGGGGTGGCTAGTCATGTCTAATGTCGCCAAGCACAGAGAACATGTGGCCGGTGTTTCTGTGCCGTGTATCCAAATACCTGCCGCCGTGAATTCTGCCTGGGCCAAGTGGATGCCCGGCCGAACGGCTACGGCAGCAGCACCCCTGGCCCGCACCCTCCACAAGTGCACTTGCCCTAAACGTTGTGTGTGTTTTTACATAAAGTCGGTGTGTCTCATTTGGCACCTGCTCGAGACTCGACCTCTGTTCATGCATCCCATCAACGGCTCTGCTGCCTCACTGGGGCTCCATCGTGTCCAGCTCTGCCCTGTTCTCTTTAGCATCACTGTTTGGAAGTAACGGTGGGGATTCCTCGCTCCACTACCCTACAAGGGTGGGGCTTCGGGGAGGGGCTCCATCTGTGGCCTGCGGGCTGGATGGGCTAGCCCGGCAGGCCAAACTTTGCCCGTGGGCCGGAGGTTCCCCGTCCCTGCTGACTTCTGAACAGTGGAAGTTCCAGGCTCAGGCGCAAGCTGCTCCAGGCTCAGGCCCTGCCAGGATCCCGCCCCTGCCTCTTCCGTGCGCATACAGCCACGCCCCTTGGTCCCAAGCAGGACCCTGCCCAGCCCCTCAGCCAGCTGGCTGTTTGGGGCTCCTTAGGTTGCACGAGGAAGAGGAGCTTTAGGGTGGATAAAAATCAATTAAAAAACACACAAACCCCCTATTTTTTAAAATAGATTTTTTAAAAAATACAGGATTTCTCTCATATTTTTAAAAAACCCAGTTATCATTAAATCACATCCGAAGCATGCTAAACCCACACTTGGGTCTCCTAAAAAATGAATTCATGGCTCTATTACACCTACACAGATTGAATTACCTGCCAGTCAAATAAGGGAACTAAACTAGATTTTAGTTCTTCATGTCACGAAAATGGTTCTTTCCGTTTTCTCAACTACCGGCTCTTCCTTCTTGAAAATTGCAGGCTTTCAGTTTGTTTCTCTGACAAAAGTGATGCGCACAAGGACACAGGCATGGCAGGAGTGTTGCTCTGTGCTTATGCGGTGGTGGAGCTGGGCTTCTCTACCTCATCTTCACCCAGCCTCAGGGAAGCAGCAGGGAGCAATCCTGGAAAGAAAAGCAGGAGACAAAATATTCCCGTGCATCTAATTTCCTGCATTGAGCAGGGGGTTGGACTCGATGGCCTTGTAGGCTCCTTCCAACTCTATCAGATCTATGAAATCTCCCGTATTCCGGAGCAAGCCTCACTGAACTCAGTGTAACTTATTTCGGAGTAGATCTGTAGAGGGCTCTGTTGTTAATTTCAAACTGTCACGGGAAATATTTTAAAACTTTTCATAATAGAGTTGGAAGGAGCCTACAAGGCTATCAAGTCCAACCCCCTGCTCAATGCAGGAGACTAGAGGAGGGGTCTCCCATCCAAGTCATAACCAGGCCTGACCCTGCTTAGCTTTCCACACTCAGACCAGCCAGCGTAAGCCACAGGCCTGTATATTCCCTCTATAGGTAAAAAGGAGAGCATGCAAAATACATACAGCGAGGCAAAGAGATGCAAAGCCTGCTTGTAAGGATGAAACAGTGTAAATACTACCTTATTTAGCTGTAAATTAATATGCTTAGCGGTCAGTTTTGCACCATTGTTCAGGAAATAGTCATGCCTTGGATTGAGAGCATAATTCGTTCCGGAAATGTGCTTGTAATCCAAAACACTTGTATATCAAAATGAAATTCCCCCAAAAAAATTTGTATAGAGATTTTTAATTTAAGCCGTACTACAGTACTTGTATTGCAAGACGTTGCTTGTATATCAAGTAAAAAAAAATTTAATAAATATTTTAAAATTTGCTTGTCTTGCAAAACGCTCTCAAACCAAGTTACTTGCAATCCAAGGTATTACTGTACAGTATATGGAAAAGTAGCAGTGAGGAACTTGATTTTAATCAATCTGGAGCCGGGCTGAAAAGCCGCTGCACTGCTGAACGGGCCCTTTCCAAATGTGTGACTGGAGGTGGGCAGAGGCCTGCAAGAGGCCAAGGTGAGAGGACAGCAAGGTTGGCAGGACAGTCGTGGCTCAGAGAAGACTTGCCCGCCCAGCCCCCTCAGCGGGCTCGCTCCGGCTTGGCTTCCACCCGCCTTCCATGGATCCCTGGAGCAGCATTTGTTGCGAGAGAGAGAAAAATGCCTTGCCCCTTGCTCTCCCTGGAGCAGGCTAGGCCAGGCCCTCCTGTGGCGCCAATCTGGCTCTTCAGGGTGCCCCGTGGGATGCCGCCAACCACTGGGTGTTTCCCAGCTTTTGTGCAGTTTCCCCCCTTACTGGCAGTAAGAGTTTTAAGCTACAACATACTGGTATTTTTGGCCCCGCCGGCATGCAGCCCAGGAGCGTCTTCGGAATGGAATTTGCCCTTCGGGCTGAAAGGGGTTCCCCACGCCAGCTCTGGCCTCCAGAGAGCACGCCCCACCCTGCCAAGCTGTGAGCAATGCCAGTTGAGCTCCCGTCCCTCGACACTAAGGGAGAAATAAATGCCACAGTGACAAGACAGGATTCCAGCCACTGAATTTTATTAGTATAAGTGTAGAAACCAAACAAGGCCATGACAGATCTTGAAAAAGGCTTTAAAAAGCAGCAGCCACAGATCACAGGTGACCCCCCTCTCCCGGCTCACAGAGCTGGGGCTACAGAACTAGCCCCCACAAGAGTCTCGGCAGGGCTCAACTCCTCTGCTGCCTTGGACAGTGGATCCGCGGGGGAGTGAAACCAGTCGGCTCTCGCAGCGGGGATACACGGCTGGAGGAGCAGCCGGTTTCCAAGTGGGCAAGCCCCAGGCCACAAAGAATCTGCGAGGCAGCAGCCCGGCGCTGCCGCAAAAGCACAGAATCCCTTGACGCGCCAGCCTTCCTCTGCTGCCATGGCAGCTCCAGGCTACCAGCAGCCAGTGGCCCACAGAGCGCCAAGCGAGAAGACTACAGGGAGGGCAGAAGCTCCTTGGTGTTCTGAAACGGGTGCTCAGAGCAACAGTCAGCTTGCAAGGGCAATCCTCACTCCACCTCCTCGGCAGAAACGCCAGCTGTGGGAAAACGAAGAGGAGACTTGGCAGGGCCGGCATGCTGGCCTTGTGCTGCACAAGGGGTGGGGCATAAGGTTGGGTTTCCCTTGGACACAGCCGTCAGCGCTGGCTAGAAAGAGGGAACATCGTCTTTCCGTACAGACCAGACGGTGGAGTCTTCAGTGGGGGAGGGGAAGACGGGATCGAATCAGAGCACGATTTTGAAGGAACTGGAAAAGAAAGAGGGACATGCTTGGTTTTACAAACCTTGTTAGCAACAGTGCATACCGGTTCTCGGAGCGCATGCCCCTCCCACAAGGAATGGGTGTGGGTACTCGGTCAACCAGGGAGTGGGCCAGCCATCCGCCGGGCCCAAGGTGAGGCAGAGAAGGGCAGAAGGTACCTGGTGAAGTCTGGTGATCGGGAAATTATGTGCTGGAATTCAGACAGGTTGATGGTCCCATCTTTGTCTATATCTGACTCCTCCAAGATCTGCAGAAAATAAAGGAGCCCGGCTGGAAAAGGGCAAGGACCAGCTCCAGCCCGCCCAGCATAAGTGGTGAGTGTTGGACTGGGACTGGGGAGACCCGGGTTCGAGTCCCCACTCGGCCATGAAGCTCACTGGGTGTCTTTGGGCCAGTCGCTGGCTCTCAGCCTAACCTACCTCACAAGCTTGATGTGAGGATAAAATGGAGAGGAGGTTTATGTAAGCCCCTTGGGTTCCTTGCAATAGGCAAAAAAAGTGGGATATAAATGTAATAAAGAAACAAAACTGATGGAGCGCCCCCTTCACCATCTGCACGCACGTTCTGGATGAGCTGGTCCATCTCCACCGAGCTCAGTCTGCTGTCTTCTCCTTCCCCAGTCAGGCAGTTTACCAGATTCTCCAAATCTTTCTTGTCTAGAGTTCCATCATCATCAAAATCTAGCAGGAGGGGGCAGGAAGAGAGAGCCTGCTGTCAGAGGGCTCTTGCTGAGCAAAGAAGCAGCACCTCCTGCTGCAGAGGCGGTTCTTTAGGGGGTTGCTTCACTTCCGTACTAATACAGGCACTCCCCACAAAGAAGCGTGCTCCCCATAACTCAGTCCTCTTCAGCAGAGCCAGGAGGGGAATTCTAGATTTCTCCACAGCTCTGCTTTCCAGGGTGGGGGTGTGTGGATCTTCTACTGCCTGGAATGGATGAAGAAGGCTCTACTCTTGTTCTGGTAACGTTCACACCTACAAGCAGCTCAGGGTATGGGGGTGCAAAGGGGAAGGAGTGGAGTCCATGCTACTGTCCCATCCGAAAGCTCAGAGAATTTGAACTGAATTAGCTGCTCACGCAAACACAGCATTCAGCCCAGGGACCGACCTGTGGAAGCCGGTCTCCGTGGCAAGAGCAGCACGGGTCACGGGACAAGCTGAAGGTTGCAGCGGCCCTGGCTGGCTCAAAGGGGCCAATGATTTCCTCTTGGTCAACAGGCCTCTAGTCCAGGGGGCTGGATCCTGTGGCCTCCCAGATATTGTTGGACTTCATCTCCCATCAGCCCCAGCCAGCATGGCCCATTGCTCGTGGCTGATGGGAGTTGGAATCCAACAATATCAGGAAGTTTTCCTCCAAACACAGACGTTCCACTGCCTGCCAGAGTTAGCTGCCGTTTCTCTGCCATTAACTGGCTTTTTAAAAGCCATCACCGTCACCACTGATTTAGGACAATGAATCGCATGAATGAGTGTAGCACTGCGCACTACTCCATGTCCCTGGACGGCCCTACGTCTTTCAGAGGGGGCGGTGGAGTGGCAGCTGTGATACATCCCAATATAATCCCTGCCCACAGGCTGTCCTCTGGCAACATGCCCCCCTCTCTCTCATACACACACACACGTCCAGGAGGACACTCACCAAAGATGCGGAAGGCATAGTGTGATTTGATCTCTGCTGTAGCCGAGTCACTAAAGACACTCAGCATGTCGAGGAAATCCTCAAAGGACATGCTGTCCTCACCATCCTCCGCTGTGGAGAAGACACGGCAGATCCGATGCCGGAAGGGGTTTGCCTGGTGGCACAAGCGGGGGCCGTGAGGCCGGGCAAAAGGGGGAGCCCCATTGCCACAGAAAGTAAAGCCAAAGTGTTCAGACCCTACTTGGAATTCCATGCCAGATGCCCAAGATCACAACTTGGTGCTCTTCCGTCAATTAAACCTCACCGCTATACCTTGAAGCGTACACAAGGCAATGATCAGCAGGTGAAAAGGGAAAGCCGTTCGGCATGGGGCAGGCCACCTGGCGCCCCCCCAGAAGTGAACACTACAACTCCCACAACCCCTTATCACTGGCCATGCTGGCTGTGGCTGATGGGAGTTGTAGTCCGAAACATCTGGAAGCGCCAAGTTGCCAACCCCCTACCAGCAAGCTGGACCTACAGATCTATATAGGATCCAAACCAAGCACAAGTCGTTTTGTTAGCAGGCGCACTCCGGAGGCATTCAAGGTGCGGCTGGACAGCCATCGGTCGGGGCTGCTTTGACCTGGATTCCTGCACTGAGCGGGGGGTTGGACTCGATGGCCTTGTAGGCCCCTTCCAACTCTACTTTTCTATGATTCTATGATAAGTCACAGGACTGTACACAACCCAGACAGAATTTGCCCCGAGACTACCTCGCCTCCCGTCAGGCCTCCCAAGGCAAACCTCCCACACCCCACATACCCGCAACTCAGGCAGCGTTAGGATCTTGCTCTTGAGGACCCTTGCCATGAAAGCCTGGTCCCGCTCCTCCTTGGGCAGTAGGTCGCTGAATCGCCTGTGGGCCCTGGAAGAGAAACCAGCGGTGGCTGCTGGGGAGCACTCAGTGGCCTGGAAGGCTTCGCTCCACAGCTGGTGTCACCGGGTGGAGCCGCAGGAAGGCCTTGGCGGCCCTCCAGGCTGTGTGCTCTACAGGGAGCAGTGCCTCTGGGGCTGCTCTTTGTCCCTTTCGGGCGGGTCTATATTAGGCCCTGCCCCGCACCACACCTGCTCCTCCACCCACCCCAGGCAAAAAGCTGCACAGAGCTACCACACCTGCCCCTGCCAGCCCAGGGGACTCGGGGGAAGGGCTGTTCCCAAGGGGCACCCCACCCCGCCCCCCAGCAGCTCCACTCCAGAGCCCCTGGGACTGAGGCGCCTGGGTTGCAGGGAGCCACTGCGGTGGCCTGTTGTTGCCCCTGGCACTCCCGAGGCACCGTGCCCACAGGCAGCCGCCACTCCGGTAGCCCGACTAGGGGGTCGTGGCGCCACGGGGGCCAGCGGCAGAGCTGAGCAATGCTCCTGGTCCAAGGCCTCGCCGTCCGCACTGCGCAGCACAGCGCGGCTACCGGCGCGGCTATGGGCGCGCCGGGCCAGCTCGCCCTCAAGGATACTCACAGCAGAATCTCCTGTTTGCTCAGGAAGGTCAGCTCCTAGGGAAGAGGCGCGGGGAGGGGTTAGTCTTCTGGGGGAGGGGGCGCCCGGGCCCCGCCATGCCCGCCCCCGGGACGCCCCTCCCTCGGCAGGACCGGGCCCCCGGCCCGCAGGCGAAGCGCACGGCGGAGAAAGCTCTGCGGGGGGCCGGGCCCCACCCCCTCCCCGGGCGGAGGCTTCCTCTCCCACTTCGAGGGGCGGCGCGCGGCGGGGGCGCACCTGGTACTCTCCCAGGAGGTCCCGGGGCAGGCGGCTGCCCGAACCCCCCATGGCGACGGCACCCAACTTCCAGCCAACTCCGCGAACTTCCGCGTCCTCCGCTCCCCCGTCCGAGGACGTCACCGTCGCAACCACCACGACGCCCGCCCCTTAAAGGGGCAGGCGCTGCCCGACTTGCCTCCAGCGGGCGTCCCGGGACGCGGCACAAGCGGGGGGTTGTCCGCAGCAGGGTGGCGGCCCGGCTCGGCCTCCCGCTTTCCAAGGGGCGGGCGGGCGGGCGGGCGGGCTCCGCCGGCGGGTCGCCTCGCCGCCCGCCCCGTCGGCCCGGACCGAGGCGCGGCTGCCCGCGGGGCGTTTGCGAGCCGCCGCCCCGGAGCAGCCTCGTCCCGGCCCACCTGCCGCCGCCGCCCCAGCCCCACGGCCAGCCCGGCGCGAGCGGAGCAGCGGGTCAGGTGAGCACCGCGCGGGCGGGCGGGCGGGCGGGGTCGCGAGAGGCGCGGACTGAGCCGCGAGCCTGGCGGGGAGGCGGCGGGCGCCCATCCCGAAGGGCGGCGAAGGAGCCGCGCAGCCCCGGGCCCTTCCTTGAGGCGACGGGCGAGAACAAGGCCACGTGGAGGCGCCCCGAGCCTTTCACACGGGCCGGCTCGGGGCTGACCCGCCTCGCGCGTGCGGCGGCCGGCCCGAGCAGAGAGCAGCGGCGGAGGCTTCGCCCGGCTTGCGCTGCCGGCCTGCCCCGGCGCGGAGCTCTTCGTCCCGCTGCAGGAAATGCTCTCTCACGGCCTCCCTCCTCGAGCACGCACGGAAGGGCAGCTCTGCCCTGGGGACAGGCCCCATGCCAGCCAAAAAGTGGTGGTGGTGGTCTGGTCTGCAGGCCTTTTAAAGACAACTCTAAACTGTTTTTAATTATTTGTTTGTTTAAAAATTTAGTGAGGCCCGCCGCCCCATTCCATCCCCAGCTACAAGCCTGCTGGGGAAGCCCATGCGGGCTCTGGCGGGGTGCTGGTCCCTGTTACGGGCGGAAGGACTGGTGGAGAGCCGGTGCACCAGCCTTGGCCTGCGCTGCAAGAGTGGCCTCCAGGGCCAGAGCTCCTCGCGGGGCCAGTCCAAAGGCCAGGTGTGGCTCTTCCGTCATTCCCTCCTTTACACAGAGGTGCAGACTGAAGCCAATGCCACCTGGAAACCCCCCACCCCCGTCGCCTGTGAATGAGGCAGCAGAGCCACAGCAGCAATAAAATGTCAGGATGATCTTATACTGTCTTGTTTTGTACATTGCTTGGACATTTCTTTGAATAGAGGGGATTAATAAATGTCTCTAGATTAATAAATAAGAGACTCATCTGGAAGCACCCAGAAACCCCTAAGAAGGGAAAGATGAAATAGCTGCCCAATGGGCACTTGCAGGCCCAGGGGTCGTAGTGCTATGCATGAGAAGGCCCTGTGCAGCAATTCTGGCTTTTCTTCCTGAATGGATTTTCCATGAGAAGAAAAAAGAAGTGTTGGGAAAACATGGGAGGGTTACAAATGGAAGAAGACGACATCTAGACACCCTGTAAAATTCTATGAGTGAGGCAGGGCAACAAAAGCCTAGTCTGGAAGCACCCAATCCTGTCTTTTGATTGGTAGCACTAAGAGCCCTCCATCTGAAAGCACCCAGAAGTAGGAGAGAGACTCTAGGGGAGCTGTTTTGGTGCATGTTCTGCCCTTCTTTGTGCTGTTCTATTTCAGACCTGCAGCAGAACCTCGAGTTGTCTCCAACATGGCAATGGGGCTGGGTAGCATGAGCCAGGACCCACTGAGCCCCCTTTCACAGGAGGGGCCCGATTTCACCTCTGCAGAGGCCTTTCTCTATGACGAGGGGGACTTTGTGCTGCACGGAGTGGAGTGGCAGCAGAACTGTCTGTGTGGGCCGGCCAGCCACCCCCTGTCCCGCTTTGACAGAGTCCTGCAGTTGGGCTGGAAGGACAGACAGAATAGGGGGCTCTTCCGCTACCACCTGGGGGAGCTACAGACCCGGATCCTGCCAGGGACTGTAGGGTTTGTGGCCCAGCTGAATATCCAAAGGGGGTTAGAAAGAAGAAGACCCCAGGAGATCCAAAGTGTCCAACAGAAATTTGACCCGCAGCAGTTCAATTTCAGTAGGATCCAACCTGAGGAGATTCTTCTCTGCATGGCCAGGGGCTGCACTCCCTCAGTGGAAGGTGCCCTGATCCCGGCAGAACCTCCTGGTGTCCTCATAGTGATTAACGTCAGCCCTCTGCAGTTTGGGCATACCCTTCTCATCCCCAACCCTACACTCTCGTTGCCCCAGATCCTCACACCGGAGGTCCTTCACTTTGGCCTGGATGCCATCCTCCTCAGTGCCCATCCTGGATTCCGCATTGGTTTCAACAGCCTTGGAGCTTTTGCCTCTGTCAATCACTTGCATCTGCATGGGTATTACCTGGACTGGGAGCTGCTGGTTGAATCTGTCCCCTGCAAGCCCCTTCTGCCTGAAGCAAACCTCTATCTGCTGCAGGGGGTCCCCGCTCCTGGCTTCCTGTTCTACAGTGACGGGCAGCAGTTAGAGAAGCTGACACACCAAATTGGCCGGGTCACCAACTATCTGGTGAAGAAGGAGATTGCACACAACCTGTTTATAACCCGGGGTGCCACACCTGAGGGACCCAGTCACTCAAGAGCTCGGCCTGGGATCCGGATCATTGTCTGGGCTAGGAAAGCCTGCTTTGGTATCAAAGAAGAGTCTGCATTCAATGTGGCACTCTGTGAGCTGGCAGGGCACCTGCCCATCAAAACTGCCCAAGATTTTGAGGGCCTCACAGAGGCATCAGCCATTCACCTTATTCAGAAATATCTCCTCTCAGACTTTCAGTTTGCCCAGCTGCAATGTGAGCTAGTGGACCTCCTCAAAGCATAACATCCCAAAGGTGATTGTCCTATTTTCACTGTAGATATGCTGCTAATCTGTGCCTCTTCGCTAGAGTTTGTTCTTTGCAGGACAAAGGGAGGCCTCCCCCCCAAAAAAAACATCATTGTGGGAGGACATACAAGATTGCTGGTCAATAAAGCACAAGGTCAACTGCATTCATCATTGTTCATTGGGGTCATAACTGGTAAGGAAAGATAGGAAACATTTCTTCAAAGTTGCTTACCCCGTCTGGGATGTTTAGAGGGGCATCTGAGTGTAGTGCAGAGGCTTCTGATGGAGCCAGCATGCCTGGCGAGCATAGATAACAGCTTCATTTCCACAAGGAAGAGAGTCATACTCTTTGTCTCTGTACCCCAGCAACTGACTCCACCATTGCGAAGTTGTGCCTGTATACAAGGGGCCCTTTGTGCCCCTCTTCCACTTATAGCTTTAAGTCACTACTTAGATGTCACTACAACCAACCTGTGAGGCAGATTAGCAGAGACAGCCCAATAATTTGGCCCAGGGAGCTTTGCAGCTGAGGAGAAACCAGATACCTTAGAAAGAGGCATGCAAAAATACTGTTTTTCTTGTCTGAAGATGCATCTGCCAGGAGATTTTGGCACCAAAATGTCTAACTGCAAGTGTGTAATCCCTGGCATCTCCAGGTAGGTCTGGGAATTACTCCTGCCTAAAACAAGATGCTGCCTGTCAGTGTAGATCGAGACAAGGGGTGGGCAACATGTGGCGCAGCGCGCGTGAGGGGAGTCATCCATATATACCGTTAACTGATTTGGCTGGGAAAGAGGGTGCATGAAATTCATCTCTGCACTTTCTCTCCCAGTAAGATTGCTGCAGGGGTGAAGGACGCTTTAACCTTCATTCACTATATCACTAGGATGGGGGTGAGGTTCAAGCCTCCTCCCCCCTACAGTGATCTATGCCAAGTGCTGCACCTAGGGAAAGGAAACCAAATGCAGAGTTACAGAATGGGGGACACTTGGCTCAACAATACTTCAAGTGAGAAGGATCTTGGAATTGTGGTAGATCACAAGCTGAATATGAGCGATGTGGCTGCAAAGAAGGCAAATGCTATTTGGGGCTGCATTAATGGAAGTATAGCATCCAAATCGCGGGAAATGATAATTCCCCTTTATTCAGCACTGGTTAGGCCTCATCTTGAGTACTGCGTCCAGTTCTGGGCACCACACTTTAAGAAGGATGTACTGGAGAGGGTTCAGAGGAGGGCAACAAGGATGATAAAGGGACTAGAAACAAGGCCCTGTGAGGAGAGACTGAAAGAACTGGGCATGTTTAGCCTTCAGAAGAGGAGACTGGGGGGAGATATGATCATACTCTTCCAGTACTTGAAGGGATGCCACACAGGGGGGCCAGGATCTCTTCTCGATCATCCCAGTTTGCAGGACACGGAATAATGGGCTCAAGTTACAGGAACCAGATTCCACCTAAACATCAGGAAAAAATTCTTGACTGTTAGGGCATTAAGACAATGGAGCCAACTTCCCAGGGAGGTGGTGGGCTCTCCCAATCTGGAGGCATTCAAGGTGCGGCTGGACAGCCATCTGTCGGGGATGCTTTGACCTGGATTCCTGCATTGAGCAGGGGGTTGGACTCGATGGCCTTGTAGGCCCCTTCCAACTCTACTTTTCTATGATTCTATGAATGTCTGCTTGTGTGTTTGCAAGTGTGCGGCCACCAACCCAACACCCTTAGTTGGGGCCATACAAATTGTCCACCTCTGATGTAGGCAAAAGTGAGCTAGGTAGACCCGATAGTTTGACTCCATACAACCCAGTTTCTTATGTAAAGAAGTCATATCAAAGAAAAAAGGACAGGCCTGGGATGGGGCTCCAGCGGCATCCTGTTTGCAATGCCGTCGGGCAGGAAGCCAGCGTGTCGCTTGTGCACTGGAGGAGGAGATGCAGAGAGCCCCAGGAAAGGCTGAGCCGTGCCTGCGTTAGGCAGGTCCTGGCTGCCGGGGCCTCTTGTCACCATTCATAGAGCGCCAGCCAGGCAGTTGGCACGCCCCGCGAGGTTTGCGACCTTGGTAACGGGGCGGCTCGCGGATCTCCTCGGCCTCCCAAAGCGGTCGAGCCCCGGAGTCCACAGCCCGCCTCCCGAGGGGCGGGTCCGGGCTCCGCCGTTGCCCCGCCCTGTTGGAGGGCGCTCCTGAGTAAGAACGAGTCAGTCAGAGCAATGCCCGGATGCGGAAACGCGCATCCCCTCCACCGGCGCCCTATGCAAACCAGCTGGCCAATGGCGAGCGAGGTCCCTTTCGCGTCACAAAGAAGGTCGCCCGCCGATGACACAACAACAGGCGCGGAGGGAGGCGCTCTAGCTCCTCGAGCCAGCCTTTATGGTTGTGGCGCGTCGGCTCCGCCCCTTCGCCGCCGCCCGCCGTCGGCATGGTGACCGCGTCAGGGCCCGAGGGAGCCCGAGGCCCAGGCGCCGCCGCCGCCCCGGGGGAAGCCGCGGGGCCCGGTGAGGGGGCGCGGCGAGTTTGGGAGCGGAGGAGCCTTCGTGGCCCGCCGGCTACGGTGGAGAGGAAGCGGTTCCCCGCGAGGCATGGCCGACCGGCCGCCTGGAAGAGCCCCGGGAGGGAACGCGCAGCGGGCTGCCGGGGGCGGGGAATCAGCCCCCACCCAGGCGGTGCGCGGAGTGTGGGGTCCGACTTCCAGGCGGCCTTGTGGGCGTGGCTCTCTCCCGCTGCTCTCCACATCTGCGAAATGGGACCATTAAGGCCCCGCTTCTCGGGGATCGCGAGGACGAGCGTCGCGAAGTAGCCGGTGTAGCGGCCGTGCTAGCTCCGCATTAATAGCCCTAGGCCCAGCACAGCCTCGGGCAAGGGCCTGGCTGCCTGGCCTGATCCTTTGCAGCCCCTTCCCTGGTGTCTTCTCATTTGGGCTCTCACGCTGGCACCTCTTTGGCTGCCAGGCTACAGAGCCCGACCGTGTCAGGTCACGTCGAGGGCCTTGGCTCAGGAGCAAGACCGTGCTTTGCTTGTAAGCTCAGTCCGCGGGATGCGCTGTGGAAGTATCTCCAGGAGCAGGGCTGGGATTGGAAGGGCCTCCACTTCAGCACTTGGAGAGCCACTGCCAGTCTGAATAGATACGAATGGGCAAGGTGGGCCACCATTCTAGGTAGCCTGGCTGGAAGTACAGAGGAAGGGAGGATGACTCGGGTGGCTGGTGAGGCTTGGGGGGAGAACAACACAGATGGTGCAAAATAAATATTTGTGATATACTTATTTATTTTATTTGAGAGATTGGTACCTTACCCTTCAACGAGCTTCCACATGGTTTATAAAAAGTTAGAATTACAGTAAAACAAATCATAACAAAACATTTAAACACCACTTTCTTAAAGGAGCACTATAAGAAAGGCAAGTTCTGCTTTGGTTTCATTATCAGTGATAATGCATGTCACAGTTGCAGACTCTGCTAGCACAGAATGCTACACTAAATGGCCCCTTGGTCTGATCCAGTATGGCTCTTATGTTCTTATGACACCTTCTTTCTTGTGCTCTTTGCAAGAGTGCCTGAGAGAATGAAGATCAACACAGATGAAAGCAGTGAGTCTGAGAATGAAACAGATGAAGACGAAGATGAGGAGGAGGAGGAGGAGGAGGAAGGAGGTCTGTCAGATGAGTCTGCAAATGAATGCCTTAAGAGACTGGAGGCAGAAAATAAAGCATCTCAGCACAACAGCTCTCAGGACAAGGAACAAGCCCTGAGCCGAGGGCACAAAGGCAATGGCCAAGCAGGGAAGAGGAGTGACCAGCCAGGTGTCTCCTTGATAGATTTGGAAGAACAAACAACAGAAGAGTGTGAGCCAGAAGAAACAAGGAGAAAGAAAAGGAAAAAATACAGGTGTGTCCTCACTCCATGCTTCCTATTCAGAGCCCTCAGCACTCATGTTGAATCTTGGGAGTGATTGGGAGTGAGCTATGGGCTTTTCACTTGTACATCTGAGTGCATACTCCACCAGTGTTGAAATCCACGCCATGCTCCCACAGATCTTTCTGGGCCCCAAGGCCACATGGGCCAAGAGGCTGCAACCTTGAGGTTTTCAGGGTTAGTCCCATTTTCTTTAGGCATTTTTCTCCCAGAGTCACTTGGTGAGTTTACACGACACTGCAATCCACCCTGCAAATAAGCTACACAGTGTGAGTTGTTCATGGAACAACCCATGGAGCACCTGACAGATGATTGGGCTCACCGTCGGTTGTTCCCACCACCTTCCCGCTCGGTTCTCCCGCAGGCATCCCAGGGACTTGTGTGGCAGAACCTGTCTGGTCTCCTCCCGCTCCGATCGTAATCCCTGTTGCGGTCACCACAGCTTCCCCCGCTTTTTTGGATATCACTTTTCATGTTCCCCAAAGTGACAACTCCTCCAATGTGCCGCTTGGGCACATTGGAGCAGTCATCGTTGGTTTCCCACTTTTTTTGTGTGCCAGAAATTGCACAAATGTTTTCATTAATTTTTTTAAAAATTGTTTTGGTTGGTAGTCTTGCCTGGTCAATGTCCTGGTAAGTGCCTGGTGTCAAAGCGGGCAACATCTATGGATGTTGACAAAGCTAGGCTTCAAATACCTTCCTTTACTTTCACTTGACAGCTGTCAAATGGCGAGCTGTCAAGCGCAAAGCCAAGCTGTGAGAAGAGCTTTGCTTGCAAGACGGGGTGGCAAGTAGATCCTCCCCTTCGTAGAGAGATCCTGTAGGTTTCAAGTTTGAACCTGAGAGTTCTCTGTGTCCTCTACCTTTTCCACTATTTCCCGAGCCCAAGGGGAAAGTGGAAAAGTGCAGCCCAACCCATTTATGGTAGCAGTTACTTTTGACAGCTGTCAAAAGTAATGGTTTCTTTTAAAACTGTGTTTTTGACAAAGCTAAACGGTTTTTTGACAGGGATATATATAGATTTCTTGGGAAAGAATGAAAAGGTGGAAGACACTGAGAATTGTCAGGTCCAAACTTAAAATCTGGAGGATCTCTCTGTGAAGGAGGTGATCTACTCTCCACCCCGTCTTGCAAGCAAAGCTCTTCTCGCAGCTTGGCTTTGCGCTTGACTGCTTGTCTGTGGAGTGAAAGCCATGCAAGGTATTTGAAGCCTGGCTTTGTCAATGTCCATGGATGTTGCCTGCTTTGATAGTAGGCACTTACCAGGACATTGACCAGGCAAGGCTTCGCATTTCAAGTAGTTGGAGTTGTGCAGTTGCGGAACTCCAAATTCCCAGCCCACCCCCACCCCAAAATTAACGAAAACCATTTGTGCACATTTCTGGTGCAAAAAAGGTGGCAAACCAGCTGCTCCAATGTGTTGCTTGGGCACCTTGGAGGGGCTGTCATTGGCTGTCATTCTGGAGATCTCCCAAAGCGATCTCTGGGGGAAAAAAAGGAAAAAAAGCAAAAGGGGTTGCAATCGGACTGGGAAAGAGCAAGCCAGTGATAGCTGCTCCAAAGTGCCGCTTGGACACTGGGCTCCCGCGGCTGCCGCTGCGGGAGCCCAAGCAAGAGTGGCAAGGTTTTTTTTGCCACTCTTGCTGAGTGACTTGCTGGCCGCTTCCCACAACCCATGATGGGGTCAGTCTCCCAGCTCCGGATCACACAACAACCCATCGTGGGTTCAACATCCCCTAAAACAAGCATGGGTTGAAGTGGTCCAAGTTCACACAACACGACCACCCACCGTGGCTAGTTACTCACGATGGGTTTCCATGTTGTGCAAACCCAGTTGCTATTTTCACAGACCAGCTCTCCCCGACCACTGAGCAGTCGCTTTCTCCCATCTTGATTCTAGGCTGCTGTCCATCAACCTGACCAACTGCAAATACGAGAGTGGTAAGTTGTGGTTGCTTCTTAGTTGCTTCACCCTGTAGCTGGAGAGTTTTTTGCAGAGCCTTGGGATCGTTTAGTCTTGCATATTGGCTTCATGCAGCGCTCTGGGGAATGAACCTGCAGCAACTAGTGTCCATCAGCTGTGTGGCCGGGGTCTGGGGAGCCACAGGACACCTGCGTTAGAGAACTTTCCAGGGTCACTGCTGGTGATCCTTGTGTTGAATTCTCCGAGGGATGATCTGTGCTGCTCAGGTGGTTGCCGCCCCCAGTGCTTCCAGAGGAGGACCTGGTGCCTCCTGGAGTCCTCCATGGCCCTTTATTTTGCTGCAGTTCGGCGTGCTGCTCGGCGTTGTGGCCTGAAAGAAGTGGGGGAGGATGAGGAGTGGACCGTTTACTGGACTGACTGCTCAGTCTCACTGGAGCGTGTCATGGAAATGAAGAGGTTTCAGGTACCTGCAGTGGAACCAGGAGAAAGGGGCAGTGGTTGGGTGGTGCGTTGGAGTAAGGCAGGATGTCCCCAGACAATTTCTGAAAGCTGGCAAAAAAAACAACTTAGCACAGCCAGCTAGTCTCTGAGGTGTCACAGTACTTTGATCTCTTTGCTGCTTCTAACAGCTATTCTGGAATGTGTACCTCTGCCTCTGCATACCTGTCAGAGGCAGTCCCGGGTCATCTGTACCTTTGTCCCTGCCAGATGGCTCAGCCTCCATACATTCCAGTGCCTTGCACTGATCCGGACATCACAGGGAGCGCTGTGAGCTAGGACCAGCTGCACCCCCTCCTGGACAGAGATACCTTGTCCCAGTAATATCCAGATTAGATTACCGTAATGCTGTGTATGTGGGACTGCATTTGAAGATTACTTGGAAACGTCGATAGATGCAGAATGCAATGGCTAGAGATCACTGATTGGAACTAGCTATATAGAATATCTTGCCTGTGTGAAAACATGGCTCTCTGTGTCTTTCTGCATACAATCCAAAATGCAAATCTTACTTTATTTTTAAAAATTATAACCTACTGTTTATTTATAAGGGATTCCAGGGTGATATGCATAAAATTATAAAAAGACAAATAAGCTATATTAACAATGATTAAATTACAAGATGAGAGGCATAGAACTATTCAGCCAGCCAACCAACCAGCCAATGAATCTACCCATCCATCTAAAAAAAAGTTTAATATTTTAAATACCTGGGCAAGCAAGAATGTTTTAATTTGATGCTGAAAAGATAGCACAATCGGCACCAATCATACCTCCCTATAAAGCCATTCATAGTTTGGGACAACCTATTCCCAGGTCATTAAAGTCTGCTTCCGAGGCCCTTTGAGAGGTAGTATCTTCATCTGGGAGGCAGTTCCATAGCTGGGGTAACTTCACAGGGAAGACCCTACCCCTAGTCGCTGCCCACCTCGCTGAAGGCAGAGGCACCTGGAGGAGGTGAGGTGGGGGGCAGCTGGGGGTAGGGTCTTCCCTGTGATGTTACCCCAGCTATGGGACCCCCTCTCCAGGGAGTTTCACCTGGCACCTACCTTGTTAAGCTTTAGGTACCAGGTGAAAATGGTCCTTTCTGTGCTTTTAGTAGATCATATTATGCTTGTATGCTCTGGTTTTATTGTTCATCTTTATTTAGCTTTAGGCTGTTTTTGCTATTTTATACTTCATTGTGTTTTGTACTTTTATTGAGTATTTTTATTTTGTGATTATTCATACTCCTTTTAATGTGGAAGTTGCCCTGGGAATCTTCTTGAAAAATTAAAAATGGGATAAAATACCTGGGCAGCGAAATCCAATGAGGCTGCTCACAACCCTCCAAACCTGGAGAGTTACGGGCATCCAATTGGGGGCCAGAGGAGCACGGCAGACAGGATATCCACTGCACTCCCCTCGCCCTCAAAAACGTCTAGACAGCCGATATCAGCCATCTAGACGTTTTTCCTCTCCTCGCGAGGCAGAGCGCCTGAGAGACAGCCTGGATTCCTCAGAATCCGGTTGTGGCTTGCTCCTCCCCTCTCCATCCCCGGGAGCACCCCTGCCACGGAGGACCCGAAGACGGTCTTCCATGTTTGGACATGTGAGATAGGGGAGGTGCTCTGCAGCGCTGCAACCTTGAGGTCGCAGGAGCTTCTGAGCCCCCTCCTATGCCCCCCCAAAAGGTGGGGGGGCATAGGATTGTGCCCTAAATAAACAACAATGAAATAAAATTTACAGTGCAATCCTAGGTGTGTCTACTTCTGAGTTAGATGGGGCTTACTCCCAAGTAAGTGGGCATAGGACTGCAGCCTTAGGGAGAAGGCACTTGACTCCCCTTAGACAGAAATATGGACAATCTCTTCCCCTGTCCTGTAGCTCTCCTGCTCTTGCTTTATTTCAGAAAATCAATCACTTCCCAGGCATGGCAGAGATCTGCCGTAAGGACCTGCTTGCCCGCAACCTCAACCGCATGCTCAAGCTCTTCCCCAAGGAGTACAGCATCTTCCCACGCACCTGGTGCTTGCCTGCAGAGTGAGTGAGGGAAAGGGTTTAAGACCTCTGGTGGGGCAACCTCAGGCCAGTAGAACCCCCACCTCCAGTGGCGGTGCCATGGCAGGGGCAAGCGATGGACTACAGCTGTGCAGAGACTTCTGTCTGTCATTCATCCTGTGCCAGCTCTGGGGCACCTCCTCCTCCTTTCAGATCGAGAACAATTCCGGTCATTAGCTTAGAAGAGGGAACTCTGGGCAGCACAGGATGGGGGGCATGTGGAGTCCCTTGCACACCAACAGCGGTATTCTTTGTACAGCTATGGGGATTTCCAAGCCTATGGGCGCATGAGAAAAAACAGGACATACATCTGCAAGCCAGACAGCGGCTGCCAAGGACGGGGCATCTTCATTACGCGTAATCCCAAGGAGATCAAGCATGGCGAGCACATGATCTGCCAGCAGTATATTGCCAAGGTAGGCCAGATGAACAGTCCCCGTTGCCCAGCCACCGCAAGCAGGTGCTGCATCGCTAGCCTAGCGGGCTCTGTACCCAGCTGAGAAAGCTGCCCTCAGCTGAGGACATTCAGGGCAAGGCTCCTGAGCCAGCTGGCTGGGGATGTGCTCCCCAGTCCCCTCCCAGTCACGTGGCCTGTCTCCTTGCAGCCCTTCCTCATCGATGGCTTCAAGTTCGACATGCGCATCTATGTCCTGGTCACCTCCTGCGACCCACTGAAGATCTTTGTGTACGAGGAGGGGCTGGCCCGCTTTGCCACCATGAGGTACATCGAGCCCAGCAGCAGCAACCTGGTAAAGAAGGGACGTTTCCCAGGAACTGGCGTACACTTTGTAGGATAATAAGCTGTTGGTGCCTGATGGGGCTTCTGGGGAGAGTGCCCATATGGCACTTTGCGTGCAAAAGGACATCCCAGGTTCAATCCCTGGAATCACAAAGCTCCTAGGGCTGAAAAAGAGAGGCTGTCTGAATGGACCATTGACCTGGTACAGTGTAAGGCAACTCCTTGTGTGCAGTATCGAGGGGTGTGGAAAGCAGGTTTTTGGTATTGCTGGGTAATGGGCGATGAATGCAGCTGGTCAAGGGTGGAGGGGGGAAAGGCCTTGAGAAGTAGAGAGTAAACCCTACTGCTGTCTCTCACTCAGGATGACATCTGTATGCACCTGACCAACTACGCCATCAACAAGCATAATGAGAACTTTGTGCGGGATGACAACACAGGCAGCAAGAGGTATTGTCCCTGCCCAGCCCGCTGCAGGAGTAGAGCTCTGCCTTCTGCTTGGGGGAATTTGCAGTAGGTTACTGCTTCGGGGCCGCCGCACCCCTTCTAGGAGGCAGCTGACAGCCAGCAGATGGAACATGGATGTGGGGGGTGTTGGTGTTCGTCCCCACTTTGCTAGAAGCCCAGAGACTTGCCCAAGGCTACTCAGGCCACCACTGCAGTGAGCAGGCTATTCTGTAGCCCCTTCCTGCATGCAAAGTACTAGTTCATTTCTATTGTTCATCCTCCGAGAGCCTTGCGAGAGAGGATTCGACACTGGCAGCATGGCTACTGGGAGGAGGGCGCCGCTTGGTGGCAGAGCACAGACCTCACATGCAGAAGGTCCCAGGTCCAATCCTGGCAGCATCTCCAGTTAAGAGGGGCCTTGGACAGCAGGGCCCGGAAAGACCCCCTTCTCTCTGCCCTAGACCCTGGCGAACTGTTGCCAATCACAGGAGAATTCTGGGCTAGATGGGCCCACGGCATATACAGGCTCATCGAGCCATTGCTACACACTGTTATGTGGGTGAATGAGTGAAGGACTGGAATGCATGCGAAGGCACTGATCCTAAGCATACATGCTTGGAAATAAGCCCCATTGAAATGGATTTGGGGTCAGGATACGAATGTGTTTGTTGTCCTGCTTTGCCCAGCCTGCTTTTGCCCCTTTCTTTGTGGCTGTAGAGGGAAGGGCTGGGGTTTGTCCATTATCAGGGACAGCCTCTGTCCTTGCCATCACTGCAGCACTCCCTTTCCCCTGAATGACCTCGACAGGAAGCTGTCCACACTAAATGCCTGGATGCGGGAGCACAGCTGTGACACAGCGGAGCTGTGGCGGGACATTGAGGACATCATCATCAAGACCCTCATTGCTGCCCACCCAGTTCTGAAGCACAACTACCGCACCTGCTTTCCCAACCACATCTCTGGCTGTGCCTGCTTTGAGATCCTGGGCTTCGATATCCTCCTGGACAGGAAGCTCAGGCCTTGGCTCTTGGAGGTGAGTGGGAAGCCGCTGTCTGTGTGAGGCAGGATCCCCAGCAGAGGCCTGCCCAGCCGCCACAGCAACCCCTGAAGAAGAGAATCCCAGCAGCCACTCGGTCAGAGATCCCACCAGGTTGGGCTTTTTCCAGGCTGTCCACCTTGCTTTTCTCATGGGTGCCCTGGTCCACTCCTTTGAATCTTGAAACGAGCAGGAATGGTGTCTTCAAATACTTTGGAAGTTAGAGATGGGGTGAGAGAGGATGGATGTCTTGCACAGCTTCAGATATGATCCAGTGGGTAGCCATGTTAGTCTGTTGCCGCAAAAACACCAAAGAGCCTTGTGGCACCTTAAAAACTAACACATTTATCCTGGCATAAGCTTTTGTGGACCACAGCCCACTTCATCAGATGCCTGGAGTGTTGTAGAGTGTTTCAGGTTTATCTGTAGTACATGTGGGCTCTGCCAGTTGAGATCCCAAGAAACGTGCTCCCTCTGCCTGAAACACCCACTTTAATCCTAACTACTGTCTATTTTCTTTCTATCTATCTGGTCCTTAATGTAGCCGTAAAATTATTTTAATTTTTTAAAAAAACAACAGAAGAGATCTCATTGTGCTAGAAAGAGCAGGACCCATGAAGTCCCACAGGCCAATACTAGAATGGCCACCCATCACATAAGCCATTCTTCTGTGCTGTCTTGGTGGGCTCAGGTGCTCTTTCCCCTCAGGTCAACCATTCCCCCAGTTTCACCACTGATTCACGGCTGGACCGCGAAGTGAAGGATGCCCTGCTTTGTGATGCAATCAATCTCATCAACCTGCGTGCCTGTGACAAGAGGAAGGTGTTGGAGGAGGACAAGAGACGGGTGAAGGAGCGTCTTCTCCAGGCCCACCAGCCGCCACGTGAGGCCAGGTACCCCTGTGAGGACAAGCACCACGGGCCCAGTGTGACTGTGGCTATAGGAAGGGCCTGTCTGAGCCACTGGCCTTGCAGTCTCCTTGTAGTTCCCATTGGAACCAGCTGCCAGGCTTTTCCGTGGCCTCACCTTCAGAGACCAACACCTTTCCCTCACCCCATTTGCAGTGTTCTCAGGCTGCATGACACTCTCCAGCCACCGCAGGAGAGAAGGAATAGAGCAAGCAGAAAAGCCAGTATCAGAGGCCATTTGCCTAAGTACTCCAGTTGCTGGGGAACATGGGCGGGAGGGTGCTGTTGCACTCATGTCCTGCTTGTGGGATCCCGCGGGCAGCTGGTTGGCCGCTGTGTGGACAGAATGCTGGACTAGATGGACCCTTGGTCTGATCCAGCATCAGGGCTCTTCTGATGTTCTTAAGACCTGTGTCTCTTTGTTTCCCTTGGATGGGCCACGTGGCAGTGCACGGGGGTGGGTCCTGGAGTGGGTAACTGGTTACCTGCGCAGAAGCAGTTCACTGCCCCATGCCAGTTTGGGGTGGGGTAAAGAGGACCACATGGCCTGGCTGTGGGCTCAGCAGCTGCTCGCTGGCAAGACCCAGGCAAAGGGCCGCAGTGCCTGCAAATCCCTCTCTCCCAGGCAGAGCCTTTAGACTTCCTCCCCTACTGGTGTCACAGCCTGACAGCTCTTGCTTTGCAGACGTGAACAGATGGAGAATAGCCAGGCGGCCTGGCTGGCCCAAGCAGAAAAGTATGAGAATTGCCACCTGGGTGGCTACCGGCGTATCTTTCCATCATGTGGCACTGAAAAGTACGCGCCCTTCTTCAAGCACAGTGGATCCCTCTTCCAAGAGACAGTGGCCTCCAAGGCCAGAGAAGAGTGTGCCAGGTAGCTGGGAAGCGGGCGGGCGAGTCGAAGCATCTCCTTGCCACGCAGGGCCGGTTCACTCATCACGTGCACATGTACATATGTGCATGCGCACACATGCCTGTGAAGCCATGTGTACACCCACACAAGGTGACTTGTACCCTGCCAGGCAACAACTGGAGGAGATCCGCCAGAAGCAGGAGCAGAGGGAGAGCACAGCAGGGAAGAAGAGAAGAGACGTGAAGGAGAACTTGCAGGGGGAGTCGGCAGGGGAGAAGTCCCATGAGAAGGGCAAGGGCAAGTCTGCCCTCACCCGCATGGCATACAGCCATGGCAAGACCTGGAGCCCAAAGGTACCTCACAGGCTGATTCTTTCTCTCTTAATGTCCGGGGGGGGGGGGGGGGCTGGGTAGGGCTGTGGATCCCATTGCCAGACCAATCTTCTGCACCAAGACCAATACATTTCTGCTGATTAAAAACTCGATGAATGTTTCATGCAGTGTTGCACGCTTGCTTGCTTACCTATATTGATAGAATGAATTCTTCTACCAATTGCCATGGGAAATTGTGAAGGGTACTGTAGCCTCCCTCCCCTTGTCACTCTGCCGCTTTGCCAAGTGTTGCCCATGTGTTCACTCTCTTCACTTCCACCAGAGAAGGAAGAAGCCTGCTTTGCTGGTTGTTCTTTGCTGAGTCCTGACATTCTGAGGATGCTAAATTCAGGCCCCAGTGCCAATTGCTGCCCTTGTGCAGCGAAGGGTCTGTAGAAGAGCCCCTTCCCACCTTTCTGCTGCCTGGAGTGTGCACCTTTTTCGCCGAGATAACTCTGTGAATGTGGGAGGGCCTGCTTGCATTGCTAGGTGTGGCTGTAGAAGAACTGGCCAAGGGTCCCAATGAGATACAAAGTGGGGGGCAGAACAGGTGGAAAATCCACTATTTTAGATCTTGCAGCTTCCGGTATATCATTTTATTTTTATCTGGCTATTGGACGGTTAGGACCAAATTCCAGGAGTTGCTTTGCACATTGGTGATTGTTTGCATAAACTGGCTTGAGCACCTGGGAAAGACAAGGTAGAAATATTTTAAATAATATTTGCACAGCTCCCATCAATGTTTATGGTATTTGACAGAGCAACGTAAGGAAAAAGGCAAGTCCTTGCCCAATGTAGTTTGCAATCCAAATTTCATTAATATCGGAGGCACCAGAGGAAGAGAGTGGAAAAAACGAAGGTAATAAGCAGGATTTCAAACTTTCAGAATGGCCAACTGTAATAGTTGGGGCTGTGAGTGAACAGGGCACTTGCCTTTCAAAGACTATTTTGGTTCTGGTGTATAATTATTAGTTTAAAAATAAAAGATGTTTAGAAAAACAGGCCAAGTGAAAGCTTTAGTTAAATGCCAAGCAACTTCATTCTTCTGTGACTTTAATTTTTTTTTAAAATTAAACCCTATTAAAGTTTTGGTAAAATGCAAATCTTTAACCAACTGGTTTAAAGGATAATTACTTAAAACAAGCCCTTGTATCAAAGGATGGATGTAGCCATCTATGAGGTTTCTCATATCTCACTCCCTTACATAAAAAGTGAGAGCAAAGTGAAGACAACTACCCAGGGAGGTCGTGGGCTCTCCCACTGCCATCTGTCAGGGATGCTTTGACCTGGATTCCTGCGTTGAGCAGAGGGTTGGACTCGATGGCCTTGTAGGCCCCTTCCAACTCTACTTTTCTATGATTATTTATTTATGTATTTATTATATTTATACCCCGCCTTTTTTCCTGCAAGGAACCCAAGGCGGCTTACATAATCCTCCTCCTCCTCTCCATTTTATCCTCACAACAACCCTGTGAGGTAGATTAGGCTAAGAGTCAGTGACTGGCCCAAAGTCACCCAGTGAGTTTCATGGCTGAGTGGGGACTTAAACCTGGATCTCCCGAGTGCCAGCCCAACACTCTCACCACTACGCCACACTGGCGTAAGAGTAAATAAATAAGAGTTTATTTCATGTAAGCTGCATTGCAGTCTCCAACTGTCAAGTTGGATGTAAATATTTTTTAAAGTAATGAATGAGCACTGTGGGCTCAACCCCTCTTCCCAGGTCTAAGCCAGGCTGTTTCCTTCCCCAGATGTCCTCCTTGCCATATGACAGCATGACTCCCCAAGCCATAGTGGAGGAAGAGGAAGTGGAAAGGGTCAAAGCCCTCCTGCGGCGTGAAAATCTCATCCGGGGGCTGGGCATCGTGGACCAGCTGACCCGCCTGCTCCGCAGCACTGAGCCCAGGCCAATGGAAATCCAGAGGCCCCACATCAACATCTCTGAAAGTCAGGTGGGTGGGCTCACGCTGGCGTTGCAAGCCTCAGAGTCTGATTCTGTCTTACTGCCAGAGGAGGTGCGTTGGGAGCCCGTGTGGCCTAGGGGACAGGATAGTGGCCCTGGACCTGGTAGACACGGGTTCCACCCCTGCCATAGATGTGGGCATCACTCCCTCTCAAGCCCCGTTCCCCATCTGGAAAGCAGGAACCCGAGTGCCTAGCCTCAAAGGGCAAGTGGGGGGGCACCAGTGGTGCTGCGTGAATGTTTAATAACTGGTTTGAGGATACACGTGCCCCTGGGGAGAGGAAAACATTCCTGCTTTGCGGGGCCCAACAAATGGGTTCAGGAGGTTTGCAGCCTCCTGCTGCAACACAGTGCGAGTCTTTGCAGAGAAGCAGTAAGTGTGGGAGGGGAACACCCCAAAGCCTGGCAGCAATAGGCAACCCAGGAGGGTTGCTTTTCCAAGCCTCAACCTGCTGCTTTTTTCTTCCAGCCCCACTTTCTCCAGGATGTGTTTAATAACCGAGAATCCCAGAACTTGATGACCCTTGTCCCCCTCTCCCTCTTGGGGGGCTCCGTCCAGGAACTTGGGCATCAGGTCATGCAGCAGCCCACAGCACAAGTCCAATTGCTGGGCAACCAAGGCTTCATCCCGACCATTTTGGGTGCCCTGTCGGGCCTTGGGCCTTCCCACGAGTCCTATTCCTCGCACTTCAAGCCACAGCTCCACATCCAGCCGCCCAAGAACATGAGCTGGCTGGGCACGGCCATGGTTGGTGAGCCCTGCACTCTTGCCCGGATGCTGAAGGCAGGAGGACGGCGATTTGCCAGTGCCAAGAACAAGGTGGAAGGCAGTGAGTATCGTGGGCAGGAGTTGTGGGGCATGACCCTCTGGTACTGTACGAGCAGCTTTCCCTGCCTGTGTGCGCTCAAAAACACCAGCGCTCGGGGGTACTATGAGAGCCACAGTCGGCCGTGGAGACCGGGCAAATGGGTGTCCCAGCAGGCATGCCTGGCAGTGGTGCCGAGAGACGGCAGGGCTGCTCATAGACCTGAAGTCGGGGGCAAAGCCTGAGCTAAACTTTCCGACCTGCATTCTTCAACCCGCCTCTTCCCCAGCATACTGAGACTTTCCCAAAGGCCTAGCATCCCTTCAGTGCAGAGTTTGTCTGCGAAGACCGCCACCCCCAGGTGTGCAGCCCAGCCAGCCATGCTTCTTTCCTTGCTTCTTTTCCAGGCAGCCCTGCCAGCAAGAGGCCCCTGTACATGAGCTCCGGCTCCCTGAGCTGCCTCTCTCACACTGGGAAAGCACCAAGCCACATGTACAGCAGCTTCCCCTTCCCCTCCGTGGCAGCCCCCCTAAACCGCACTGATGTGCACGGACTAGCCATCAACTCCGCTTCAGCCCCCCTCATCCGGCGCACAAGTCCACACCGCTCCAGTAATGTGGCCACTCTGCACCTCAACCAGCCCAGGTAGCAGCTTCTCTCCTCACCCCCCGGCCGGAACTTGGGCCTGCTTCGGTGGAGGGGATCCTGGCGAGTTATTAGCCAGTGTTCCTAGCCACTTCCTTGGGTTTTTCCTCCCACAGGAAAGGGACTTGACTTTTCGGCGGAATAGCGATCCTAGGAGCAAGAAGAGCTGGGCAGGGGGATCCCGCTGCTGATGCCTTTGCCAAGGGGGCAGAAAAGGAGGAGGAGCCCCTGCCCTGCTGCAGTAGCCTGGTGGCATGGCCCTGGACACCCACACCCCTTTGAGGCATCCTTTAGTGAGCCCCCTAAACAGTCATCCTTCCATGGTTGAGCAATGCAGCCAGAGCTATTTTCCCCTCCAGGCAGCGGCAGGTTCTGAGAACAGTATTAGGCGCCTTTGGCTGTGTCCCCCACCCACCCTGCCTGTCAGCTCCCCTGCCATGGAGGCCAGCCAGCCTGCCCAAGTCCAGGCCTCATTCCGAAAGAGCTCTATGGGCTGGGAAGGGGGTTTCTTTTGTAGCCGACTTTGTATTAAAGTTTTATACAGTTATACCATCTGGCGCCTGTCCTTTCACTCACAAGTCATAACCTATAGCAGTGATGGCGAACCTATGGCACGCGTGCCACAGGTGGCACGTGTGGACCACTCTGCTGACACGTGAGCCATAGGTCACCAGGAGAGTCACCATGCTGCGCGCCCGGGCTCAGGCCGCGACGCGGCGGGCTGGCCGTGCTGACCGGCCTACCTGCTGCCTCCTTGCCGCCCGCGCTGGACCCGCCACCGCCCGTCGCGTCATGTCCGGCGCGCTGGATCCCCGCGCTCTGTTTTTGGCAGCGGGGGGGAAACCAGGGCAAAAGGGCTGTTTAAGCCCTGTTGCCCTGGTTCCCCCCCCCCGCCAAAAACAGAGCGCGGGGATCCAGCGCGCCGGACATGACGCGTCGGGCAGCGACGACGGGTCCAGAGGCGGAGGCGGCTTGAGCGGCGCGGGGAACGCTCCGCGCCGCTCAGAAGAGCGATGGGCAGCGGCGGCGGCGGCGGCGGCAGCCTTCGCCTTTGGGCATTCCTTCTCATCACTTTCGTCAAAGCAGTCTGGCAGCCCATCACACTGCCAGGCTCCCGGGATACAACGTCCATTACTGCACATGAAGTTTCCAGGAATATTACATTCATTTGTGAAATTATTCCAAGGCAACAGTTGTCCTTCCGCCGAGCCCAGGAGCAGCCACAGCAGCCACATGCCCCAGCGCCACGGCCGCTCTGCAAAGTTTCGGGGCCCTCCCAAGCATCCCCGCCTCTCGGCTTGAGCCCGGCCCCAGCCCAGGCTGCCGCTGTACAGGAGGAGGAGGAGGAAGGGAAAGAGGAGGGCCAGGGGGAGGCTCCTTGCCAGCCAGCCAGCCGGACCCTCACGCTTGCTCTCGCTCTCTCTGTCACACACACATACACGCCCTTCCGCGCTCTTCGCGGCAAGGCGAGTTAGCATTGCACCGACGACCAGGCTGCCCCCCCACCCCCGAGCACAGGCTGCCCCCCGAACACAAACACACCCCTCCCTGCCCTGCCTTGCTGCGGCGCTCCAGTTTCCCAAATGCCGAGCTGCTGCACACTTAGCATGGTGAGGAGCCGTCGTCCCTGCGCTCTTTCCGTTGGGAAGGTGTCCAGCGGCGGCAGCAGTTTGGGTTCCGCTTCGGGGCGGCAACGGAGGCTGGGCTGGAGCCAGTGGCGCTGGGCAAGCCCGAGCAAATCCGCCGCGTGAGGGCAAGCTGGAGCTTCGTCGCAATCGTGCCCACCGGTGAGCGAGCCCGCCCAGCCATCCCGTCCCGGCGGGCTTCATTCGGGCCTTTCGCCCAGCGAGGCGGCGGCTGGTCATCAGCCCTGGGAGACACCGGCCTCTCTTTGAGCTGCCAGCCATGACTACAGTGGCAGCGTTTGGTGCCTGAACGGGGCGGGGGCCCGGGCTGGTTTCCCGCAGTTTGCCCCGCCGAAGGCCGCGTTTGGGACCGGGGGCTTTCCCGCTCACCCGCCCACTCACCCGCCCCTGCTCTCCTCTCCCTCCACAGGCTGTTTGTATCATTGAAAGCCCTGTTTATTTATTTTATTTATTATATTTATACCCCGCCTTTTTTCCTGCAAGGAACCCAAGGCGGCTTACATGATCCTCCTCCTCCTCCTCCTCTCCATTTTACCCTCACAACAACCCTGTTAGGTAGGTTAGGCTGTGAGGTAGGTTAGGTTAGGTAGGTTAGGCTGAGAGTCAGTGACTGACCCAAAGTTATTGTGTTATTGTGTTTTTCTTTTAAGACAAAAGATGTTAATTAGTTCAGAGAACTGTATGAGTTGTTTTTACTAAACTAAAACCCCAATATTCAGGTTTAATTGCAGTGTTGGCACTTTGAAATAAATAAGTTGGTTTTGTGTTGCAGTTTGGGCACTCGGGCTCAAAAAGGTTCGCCATCACTGACCTATAGTTTCCCTCAAAATAGAAGAGTCCAGCTAGATCAGGCCAAAGGCCTGTCTAATCCCGCATCCTATTTCCTACCATAGCCAGCCAGATGCCTCTGGGAAGCCCACAAGCAGCACATGAGGGCGATAGCCCACTCCTGCTGCTGTTTCCCAGCAACTGGTGCTCGGAAACATGCTGCCCCAGACCCTGCAGATAGCCTATAGCCATCAGGCCATTGATAGTCTTATCCTCCATTAATTTGTCTAATCCCCCTTTAAGGCTTTCCATCATGAAATCCTTTGGCAGTGAATTCCATAGTTCAACTATGTGCTATGTGAAGGGCTTCCTTTTCTGTCCTGAATCTCCCACCATTCAGCTTTGTGGGATGATTCTATAACCCTGTCACAAGAATAGGGAACCTCCATCCCATGAGCCCTAATGTGGCCACACGGCTGCCAACTCCAGCCTGCAGAATTCTTCAAGGTCCCCTCCCCCAGCACAATGTTAAGCCCCCTCACAGTGTGCTGGTTAAAACACCACCCAGCACGATGCAATGGGGATGAACGCTGGGACCTCCATTCCTCAGCTGATCCTGGAATGAAGGAGGCCCAATTTTCAACCCCATCGTGGTGTGCTGGATGAGATTTTGGAGCTTAAAACCATCACTTTAAATTGGGCCTGGAAACAGTAGGAGCCAGTGCAGCTGATAAGGCACAGGTATAAGACGACTGGACCATATGGACCTGTTTTGTATCAACTGTACTGTAGTTTCCAAGCCATTTTAAAGGTAGCTCCATATACAATGCATTGCAATAGTCTAAACAAGAGATGACCACATAGGCAACTGTGGCCAAGCTATCTCTATCCAGGTAAGGTCACAGCCAGAGCATCAGCTGAAGCTGATAAAAGGCACTTTGAGCCACAGAAGTCACCTGAACCTGCAATGACAGTGCTGGACCAGAATGTGGACGTGGTCCTTTGGGTCACATGCTGCCTTCTCTAAAACAGGCTGAGCACCATTCACCCTGGTGAATGAACCATCAATCCCCAAATGCCTCCATCTTCATTTGAGCCTCAGTTTGCCCTCATCCAATTCATTACTGTACCCAAGCACTGGTTTGGGACAGCCACAGCTCACCTGTGTCTGATGAAAATGTGAGAACGCTGGGTGTCATCTGCCATCCTTACTAGATTCAATCAGCTATGAAGGGCAAGGGTCAAGCATAGAAGTAGTTGGCTGGACTTGACCACATCCTCAGGCTCCAATAAGTGAAAGTCATCCAACAAACTGGGCCAGATGGTGCTCTGGGACATATATTGTAACTGCATAAATAGTGGAGTCCCAAGACCTGGAGGATACAGGAGACTTTACTGTCAAAGTCTCCTGCAAATGTGTCACAGCGTGCTACCAAGGGTTCTACTACATCTCAGCCCAGGCTAGATTTCAGAAGGCCCCACACCACCCAGAAAAGCTCTGCTGGATGGTTCAGCATGCACTGGCAGAGAAGAACAGTTTCTTTGCTTCCATCACCACCACCACCACCACCACCAAGTAGGCCCAATAATGTGCTCTCTCATTTGTGTAAAATTGGACTAGTCATGTGTTTTTTCTCTACTGGTGTTCCAGTTGTCTTCCCACTTCCTTCATTGCCCTCAGCAAAAGTGTATACCAAGGAAATGAGCTCTGGTCGGCAGGTATACCTGGAAGCCATTGTGTCAGCCATCCAAGTTATCTTTCCATTCCAGAGGGCAACTAGGGCTCTGAGAGAAGCATCAACCATACCAGCTAGAAAGCCCCTCAAAGCCTTCAGGAATCCATTAGTTTCTGGGGACAGGCCATTTCGACAGGCCCCCACTCTTGAGGAGGGGTAAAGCCACCAGGAAGTGATCTGACCATGAAAAGGGAATAGATACCAAGTCCCCTACTTTCAGATTGAGATCTTCCTGTCCAGCTGAGAAAATGAAATCTAGAGTGTGTCCTGAGCCGCCCCACACAAGGTGGTCCCAGCATAAAGTTGAAGTCCCCGAAGTACAGTCTTCAGCACAACACCCAAGACCATGCTCCGTCAGCTCAGGCAGGGAGACTGCTGGGCAGTGGAGTGGGCATCCCCAGCAGCATCCCCACCTTGTCCCGAGTACCCAACACAAGGTCCTACTCACACTCCAAATTGGTACTGACCTGGCCCGGCAGCCTGGAGAGGGAGAGGGAACTTGTATAGACTACAGTGACTCTCCCTCCCAGACCCTCCAGCCTATGCAGCTGGGAGACTCCTTTCAAGAGCGATACAAAACCAGGTTGGTCCTTCATCTGTATCTGAATTATGGATGATGGAGGTTATATTTTGGACCGACTTGGCATTCAGTTGCAACACCAGCAGGCTGGAGGACAGGCTAGTAAGATAACCAGGAACCTTCCTGTTGGTGGAATGAAGAGGAAATAGGAAATAGGTGTAAGATGTTGAATCATTCTTCTCCTCTTCTGGCTTATCTATATGCTTGATAATTATATAACGCTTTGCACAATAATGCTTTGCACAACTCTACCCACAAACAGATGTTAAGTTCACTGGCCTGTAATTTCCTGCATCCCACCCCTTCTTGGATCCATTAAAAAAAAAGAAAAGTTAGATTAGCCACTTTCTAGTCTTCAAGTATGTAGGCTGATCTTACATATTTTTGTTAGCAGAAAAAAAAGATTCTTGCAGCGATTTGTTAAAGTCTAGCACATTTATTTTGAATAAATACATTGTACATCGCCCAGGGTGGCCGGGTGACCGGCCAGATGGGCGATTAATAAATATAATAAATAAATAAATAAAATAAATACCCTCTGGATATTTTTCCCGTTTGAGATCTTTATACCATCTGGATCTGGCGATTGTTAATTTTTATTTTATCAATAAGGTTTATCAGGGGTGTTGAACGTCTTTCAGCCTGGAGGCCGAATTCCATTTCGGAAAAGCTGGAGGGGGGGCCGGGGGGTTCCAGGAAGTAAGCCTCAGGAGAGGTATTTCAACCTTTTAGAAGTGGGGGGGTGGCGCACAAAAGCCAGAAAACCACCGCGCAATCCGGTGATCGGAGGAAGGGGGGGAGGGGAATGGGGAGGGGACATCTGGGAACCTCGGAGGGCCAGTCTCCGACCCCAGGACCGGATCTAGAACAAGGATGGGGAGACTCCGCCCCTTGGGCCAAATCTGGCCTGCCAGTCCATCCCGTGGGCCTTAGGCCAGCCCCCCGCTTCCCTCCGATTGGAGGCCAAGTGCGCGGGGCCTTGAGGCGCCCGCCTGCCCAAGCCGGCTCGGGGCTCCGTCGCGGCGACCGTGTGGGGCGCCCCCGAGGCCGCAGCTGAGCCGTCACCCTCCCTCGTCTTCCCCGATCGAGGCGCGCAACCACCCCGGGATTCAGCCGGACCCGGGGAGCGGCAGCTTCTCACGCAGCGCCAGGGGCCTTTGTCTCGGTGCCCCGGACGCGGCCGGCGCTTGGAGGAGCCGCGCCGCCCGCCCCGGCGGCGGGGCTAAAGGCGACAGGGACCGCCCCGCTCGCCGCCCGCTGACGTCGGCCCGGGGCCCCTCTCTCGGAAGGCGGCGCCAGCGACGGCCGTTTCCGCCCCGAGGCAGCCCCGCGCCCGCGTGCTCAGCCAGGGTCACGATGGGGCCAGGCCGACTGCAGCTGCTGCGGGGGGTCCTTGCCCGGCTCCCGGCAGGGCGGGAAGAAGTCGGACTCCCGGAGCAGGCCCTGGAGGCGGAGAGGTAGGGCCCAATCCGCCCGCCCCGCAGCAGCGGCGCCCCGCAGCCCCCTATCACCGTCTCTCTCCCCGCAGGATGCTGCGGAGCCAGGCGAAGGCGGCCCGCGCGCGCAGACTGCGGAAGCTGATGGAGCCGCCGGGGCCCCCCGAGCGCACCTTGACCCGCCAGGCCATGGAGCAGATCCGGTGAGCGGGTGGGCGGGCGAGCGGGGCGCCTTGCACATGCGTGGCGCCTGGCGGGAGCGACTCCGGAACTTCTTAGACAACAACCCCCTCTCTCCCCCGCGCAGGTATCTCAGCCGGGAGTGGCCCGAGGAGTGGCCCGTGGGCCGCCTGGCGCGAGGCTTCCAGGTGCAGCCCGAGGTGGTGCGCCGGGTCTTGAGAAGCCGTTTCTCCCCCTCCCCGGAACGGAGCCGGAGGCAGGACGCCCAGGCCGGCGGCGGCGGCGGCCGCCAGAGCACTCTGGCCAGGGAGGCCACCTTCCGGCTGCTGCCCGCCAGCTCCGCGGCGGCGCGCGCCCGGCTTGCTGTGCCCCAGGCACGGGCGGGCCGCGCTCCTGTGGCTGCGGAGAGGGCGAGCGCGGGACAGGGGCGGCGGGCTCCCGGCGGCGGCGAGGCGGACTGGGACGGGCAGCGGTTGAGCGAGGCGGAGGAGGAGCGGGAGCCCCGGCGGGGCGTCGTGCAGAGGGGCCGCGAGTTCTTCGATGGCAACGGGAACTTTCTCTACAGGATCCCGGGCGGCGCCCCAACAGGTGGAGATGCCGCCTAAAAGGAGAGCCGGTGAAGCGCCAGGGGGCCGGCTCTTTGGCCGCCCAAGCCTGCTGGGTGCCCTCCAGGCCTGAGGATGGGGCCGTTCTGGCTCCTCTTGGTGGCCCCAGAGCTCGGATTTGGCTTGTAGGGAATGCAACAGACTCACTGGGGAAGGGTGGCTCAGCTTCCTGCCCTCGGACTGGCAGGAACCACTGGGAACTAGTGCACTGCACGGGAACCAGGTCTGTGTTTCAAAAGGGACCTGGTTCATACGTGACACCAATTAATGGGTTGTTTAACACACAAATTGGCAGGAGCTAGCACCCTCCTACAGGCTTGTTGCTTCCATTTTGAATCAGCTTTCATCAATAACCCTGGACCTCTGGGTTGTTGTAGAGTTAAAACCATGGGTGATTGTTGGGTTAAACTCTGGGTTGTCTAACCCTAAACAACCCAGAATTCTGGGTTCAGACATCACATCAAACAACCCAGGAACATTCCTGGGTTGTAGATGAAAGCTGATTGAAAATGGAACTGGCGAGAAAGCAGGAAGTAACGTACTCATTCCCTCATTCATGGTTTAAATAACCCATGGGGGCGGGGTTGTTACACACAAACAGGAAGGCAGTAGCTAGCTAGCTTTTGCACTATGGGCTTCTTAAAAATGCTTCTTCCTTAGACTTGAGTTACCCCCTCAAGCTGCTTTGAAAACCTGGCTGGGAGGTCATTCACTCAATGTGCAGAAGAAGCTGATTTGTTCTTATTGTGGCCACAAGATAATGATTTCCCAACCTGCACTGCAAATTGCCCTGGCAGGGACAGCCCAAGACGTTGCTGCCTGAGATGGAGCAGCAAATACATGTATATCCAAGGCTGGTTATTTTGGCCCCTGCCTGGCAATAAAACCCTCAAGCATAGATTTAATAATAAACAACTAGTTGCTCTTGTGACACCCAAAATCAGCTGCCTCACTTACCTGATAGGGCCAGCCCTCTGCCCAGGTGTTCACTGGCCTGCTTCTTCGAAACAAGGAAAATAGGGTTGCCTGTGCATGTTTGCAGGGGAGGAGAAGGCAGGAACAAGTAGAACTAATAGTTATTTTTGCTGGACAAAAAACTTACAGGAGGCATCCATATTTCAACCCACTACTTTTGCCTGTCTTGTCAAACAAGAACCCCAGCTGATTCATCCTAAGCAAGATGGCATCGCTATGTGTAGACAGTAACATATAGCATGCTGCAGGAGTGTGTGGGGTGGGAGGGGAGGGTGGTTAGTGAGCCCCTTATCAATGATTTGGGATGATCAGTAAAAGTTCAAGAGATGTGGATTTGGGGGGAGGAGAGAGAGAAGAGGTGGTGAGATCTTCCCCTAAATCTCTCCTTTTTTATGGTTTAAGAATGTAGAAAGAATAAAATATATTGCAGGAGGTTTCCCTGTTGCTGGTTTGTTGAAAATTTTGTGAATTCCTAAATCAGGTTTCAGAGTTCCCATTTTGATCAGTGGGAAGCGAAGCACTGACAAGTTATGCAGCATCACTCTTTTGGAGTGCTGTGGTGAACTCAGTTCTAGTGTTTTCCCAATGTCCAGAGGAAGAGGATTGGGGCTGAAAGACCAGAGGAAAGTGTTGGCATGTGGAGTCCCAAGAAGTAAGTGGGCAAAGTATGCAAGATGGTCACCTTTGCATTTTACGGCTGCTAGGAGCCACTTGTGAGGACCTCCCTTGAAAAGTGACATACAATTTCTACTCAGTAAATGACTTTACTGTTTCCTTGGCATGGATGTGAAAGCAGGAAACTTAATTTACAGTCAAGTTTTGGGGGCCTGAGTGAATTCGCTCTTCTCTTAAAACAGATGTTTTAAACCTAAAATTTCTTACTCAAAACTTTTCCCACACCCAGATCAAGTCCTGGTTTAAGTAATCAACCACTTGGATTTTTAACGAAACACTTTGTGAGAAAAAGGCGTCAGTTTCCTGCACCACACACACACACACACACACACACACACCTCCACATGTGTAAAAAAGTATAATCCCAGCTGGGGGCTGGGAAATGCAAAATGTACATAGTTACTCTGATGGCTCCTGACGCCAGAGTCTACCATGTCCTTCATGGCTGGTGCCACAGCTATTTGCATGCAAATGTTGCATAGAGCCACCCCTCCCCTGCCTGGCCCAGATGAAGCTCATCCTGATTGGCTAAAGACACCTGGGCTACTGAAAGGAGGGGTAGGGAGAAGAATCTATACTGCTGCTGTGGCTTCTGGTTTGTGTTGTTGTCTGCATGCTTTCACAGGAGTAGGGCTTTTGGCTGAGGCAGGCTCTAAAGAAGACCAACCCCCAGGTAAAAGGAGTAAGGGCCTGGGTATTTATATAGTAAAGGAACTAACTTTTGTTATTTTGTAGCTCTACTGTATATACCAAAGTGTCTCCCCACCTTGGCAAGGCCCTGAGAGAATCAAGTCAAGACGGCAGAGCTAAGGCTGGCAGTTTGCACCTTTGATCTCTGGTCTTGAGAAAAGGATCGGTTGGCAGTCCTTCACAGTTTTATTCTCCAACTCTGATTCATCACGTATGGATCTCCTAGTGTCGTGTGTGGCGTGACTGTTTTGCCTAAAACGGTGTGGCAAAAGTGCACTAGATGTTGCTTAGGACCGGACTGCACTGTAGGGTTGCTATAAACTACTCTCAGCCAGAAGTTCGTCCGCCCCCTCAACACGGGTCCTCAATGCGGCAGGTGCCATGGCACCCACAAAGGGGTTCCCTAATGTGGTGTCCACGGGCAACCAAACAAAATCCCCCCCCCCCCCCGTTTTTTAATATAAGTACATGGATTTGTATGGAATGCAACTTTCTGGCAATTATTCATGGGCTTCAACAAAAGCAGACCAAATATCCAAATAAGTATCCATTTGAAGGTGGCATCTATTTGCCACCCATTCAAATATTGAAAGCATCATAAGGTCCTCAACCCATTGCATTATAGGTGAGTGTTTATCATTCCAATGTTGTACTATCAGTCTTTTAACTGTCAAAACAGTGCAGATAATCCATTTCCCCTTCCATTTGTTAATTTCCATGAAGCAGCGTGTACATCAGTGAATATTACTGTTCCAGTACATAATTTATATGTGTAATAACCTCCCCTCACCCCAAAGAAGCTACTGGATATTGGCAAAACATATGTTTAAAAGAAGCATTAGCTGTATTGTACCACCAGCAGTTAGCTGAATTAGACAATCCCTTATTAAAGAGATGTTGTGGTGTCTAATAGACATGAAACAAAATGTTTTTGCTGAGTAAGATGCAGCCTAAGATCTATAGACACAACAGGTAGATGCCAAAGCGGCGATCCACTGATTGGACATTTTGTGGTGGTGCCCACAGCAGTTCCTCAAAATTCCCAAATGTGCCCATGGGTCCAAAAGGCTGGGGACCCCTGCCCTACAATATGGGGGTAGTAGTGATGGACTGTATTTGCATTAGTAGGACAATTTTTAAATTGTTTTAAAAACATGAACAATACACAATTTAACATGAAAGAAGAACTGAGTGAAAGAGCACTAGCTCCCTTCTTGGCTGCTACCACTTGTTTGGAGTGTGTGAAGGAAGGCGGGTATGCTGTGGCCCAATCACAGCTCTGCTAAATTTCTAGATTTGTGGAGCTTATTGTTGCTAGTATGGGCAGTTGACACAACTGGGAGGACAAAAAATAGGCTGAGGTCAGGAGGTGAAATCCAGAACTTACTTGTCTGGCCTTATCATAGGTTTGAAATATATAGGCACATAAATAGTACTTTGCTACCGGGTATGGTTTAGTCTCCCTGGGACAGAAGTGACAGCTGAACAGGGAATGGAGAAAGCCACAATTTTAGCGTGGCTGTGTGGGCAGCAGCATGGCCAACTCCCTCCTCAAAGAAATGGTAGCATCAAAGAGGAGTTCCTGCTCTTTGTTTTATTTTTTGTGTGTAAAATGTGATTTATTTGTTTTTAAGTGTTTAAACATGTAACTTATTTTGCCTAGAAGTCAACAGATTGCATTTGCTTTGGCAGAGCAATTTTCAGAATATTTAAAAACTCTGAAAACCACATTTTCCATCAAAAGCAATCCAGTTAAGAGTAGGATCTCTTGTTTCTGTTGCTACATTTTGCTTTTGAAGGGCTGTGGGAGGAGAGGGACTGCTGCCTCATCACATCTATGCTGAATTCTTGGTTTCTCACTTCCAACGCTGAGGATGGGAAAAGTAGTGTCCAAAGAAACTGGACTCTCTTGTCTCTGTGGTCCATAGATGTATACAACTGGACTGCTGCATCTGTTGTGCTGTCACAGCCTCTGAATTGCTTGAAGAGTTGTCATCTACTGGGAATCATTGGCACGGCCAGGCTAAAATCCCCCACGACAGCCACCAACTGGTGACAAATAAAAGGCACACACCACTTGCACAGAGCAGCAGTGGCTTGGAGAAAGCTCCACTTCAAAGCCACACCCCAACCCAACTTCTGAAGAGCTGAAAGGCCTCCCAAGTCCCAAGGGCTGCAGCAGCTCACAAAAGGCACAAATCGCAAAGCAGCTGTTCCTATTCTTTCCTTAGCCTGCAAATCATGCACTAGCCAAAGTCAAGTGCACCTGCAGTGTGCATGATGGGAGCTGTAGTCCCAGCACATTTGGAGGGCGCCAGGTTGGCGGAGGCTGGCCGGGAGCAGCTGCGTTAGTACCTGGGCGCAATTCCCTCAGGCCCTGAGGCAAAGCCGCCTGGCGCGCCCCGCAGGAAGAGGATCGTGGATGCCCCTTGGATTCATAGAGTCCAACCCCCTGCTCAATGAAGGAAACTAGAGGGGTCTCGAATTCTGAATTGGAGAGAATTCTGCTGTATTTATTATTTCATCTTTTGTATTTGCTGAACACCCTCCATCCGGCCAGACAAACCACCCACTAACAGCATCTCAGTCTTGTTTGGATTGAGCTTCTGTTTCTTAGCCCTCATCCAGTCCATTGTTGCAGTCAGACACCGGTTTATCACATCCACCACCTCACCTGAATTTAAAATGAAGCAAGCAGCATCGTGTGTGTTGCTGGGCAGACATCGGAAATAGAGATTTGAAGACTGGAGCAGCTGCTTCTTTTGCTGCTCTTGTTGTCCTGCGACTGTAGGATTCTTGAACCACCAACGATAAAACAGCTCTCCCTGGGGGCCGGTTCTCTTCAGGGCTTCCTCAGCAAAGCCCTGCCACACATACAGGCCACCACACCCACCCTAAGGTCCGGGATGGGTGGCCCTCTTCGGGGGAAAGAAGGCCGGAAGCAACTAAACAAATGGAGCCTCCAAGCTAGGCCAAAGAGGGACCTTCCCGGTAGTGCTGCAGCGTCCCTCCCCGCGTCCATAGCTGAGCCGCACCGCGGGTCGAAGCCGTCCCGGGGTGCTTCGCGCGAGGAGGCGGGGCTTCCTGCCTCACGCATTCGCCGGGCCCCTCCCGCGGAAGTGGCAGCTCAGCCCAGTTTCCCCGCCCTCGCCTCGGGCGTGACTTGGGCTGAAAGAGGAAGGGCGGCGCAGACCGGTGGGGCCGCTCTGCCCAGCGAAGCCACCCCGCCCGGCTGCGCTCGCGCGACTCGCGCCGCCGCGTGGCCCTCCGCAGGCCGAGCGCGGCTCCGGGCGCCGCTGCCTGCGCACCGCTCCGCCCGCCCGCGCCCCCGGCCAAGCCCCGCCGACTCGCTCGCTCAGGACCCGGGCCGAGTCTGGGCGGCGCGTCGGGCAGCGGGCCGCTGACCCGGAGGCTCCCGCGGCCGCCATGAGCGCCCCCGACGCGGTGAGGCTGCTGGACGCCGCCGACTTCGCCGCCCGCAAGCACGCCACGCAGCGCCGCAAAGACCCGGAGCGCACGCCTTACATCAACCACCCCATCGGTGAGCCCCTCCTGGCTGGGCCAGCATGCTCTCCTGCCAAGCGGGCTTCGCTTCAAGCCCCTTTCGGAGACTAAGCACTGTCCCTCTGTGTACCCGCAGGTGTGGCTCAGATCTTGGCGCAGGAAGGTGGCATAACGGACATTGCAGTACTACAGGTAATGGCACCGCCCGCCCCCCTTCAGCCCAGCCCAGCGCGTGTAAGCACAACCTGTCAGGGCTCAGCCATGAAATATATACAGTAATACCTTGGATTGCAAGCATAATTTATTTTATTATTTATTTTATTTATTACATTTATACCCCGCCTTTTTTCCTGCAAGGAACCCAAGGCGGCTTACATAATCCTCCTCCTCCTCCTCTCCCTCTTATCCTCACAACAACCCTGTGAGGTAGGTAATTCGTTCTGGAGTGCTTGTAATCCAAAGCACTTGTAAAGAATGATAGTGTAAAGTCTTCATTTTTCTTGACCGTACTACAGTACTTGTATTGCAAGACGTCGCTTGTTTATCAAGTTAAAATTTATTTTAAAAATTTGCTTGTCTTGCAAAACACTTGCAGACCAAGTTACTTGCAATCCAAGGTTTTACTGTAAAGTCAAAATAAGTGCCACTGAGCATGTGCAAAGCATCCTTTCCCTCGAATGTAGAGAAGCATAGCTAGCATGCTAGGGTCCCAGGCAGGCTTGAGCCCCAGCACTTCTCTGTTCCCAGGCCGCTCTCCTGCACGACACCGTCGAAGACACAGACACCACCTTCTCAGAGATTGAGGAGCGCTTCGGGGAAGAGGTGAGGCGCATTGTGGAGGAAGTGACGGACGACAAGACGTTGCCAAAGATGGAGCGCAAGTGGCTGCAGATTGAGCATGCCGTTCACAGCAGCCGAGCTGCCGGGCTAGTGAAACTGGCTGACAAGCTCTATAACCTGCGAGACCTGAACCGCTGCACCCCACAAGGTCTGTCTGTGACCAGCCATCCTGAATAGTCCTGCCAGGGTGGGAGAGCAGGTGGCACGGCAGGGTCCCTCCCGCCCTTTTCTTTGTTGCAGAACAGGAAACAAACTCAGTTCATTCAGACTTCTGCCCTGCTCTATCTCTAGAATTTGGGGTTGGTTCCAATATTTGTAAGGCATAAAATACCCAAATTTAATTAGACAAAATAAAATGTGAAACCTCTCCTAAGTTAAAACATAGGGTTCATTTGGCCACAAAGTGAGTTCAAATATCTACAGTATTTTTCCATGTATAAGACTATACTTTTTCCTAAAATTGTTAGACTAAAAATTGAGGGTCGTCTTATACACGGAAGTAAGCCGAGGAGAGAACCGCACGGTTGCGAAACTGCCCAGTGGGGGGCGTCTTATACATGGGGGCGTCTTATAGACGGAAAAATACGGTAAACGTTGTGCCATTTGCAAAATAGTCTCTGCTGGTGAGCATCACATTAGCCAAGATATGTGAGGCTTGAGAAGGAGATCTTGGGGTGCTGCCATTTTGGACTGGGTCTGCTGGATAAGGGAGCTGGGCTCAGCGTCCACCCCTCTCTCTGATCCCAAAGTAGTGAGCTGTTCTAGCAGTCGCAATGTGCTGGCAAAGCAGCTGCTGCCAGTTTGGTCGTGTGCGTGTTAAGTTTCTGACTAGTCTCTCTTTGACCAGGTTGGTCCAAGGAACGGGTCCAGGAGTACTTCCTTTGGGCCTCGAAGGTAGTGAAGGGCTTGCATGGGACAAGCCCAGAGCTGGAGGAGAAGCTGTGGCTGCTGTTTAAAGCGAGAGGGCTACCTGAGTGATGCTGCATGACACAGACTTTGCCTAAGCTGCCGGATCAAAAATGAAGATACTTTTGGTCATTGGTTTCCAGTTCCACATACTGTTCTCATGTCCTGCCTGCTGTGTATTCCTACTCCATCCAGTGATAAGTTATTCAGAGTGTGTACTAGAAACAAGACCACCTCTCGGGACTTTTCCGTCCTTGGGAACAGGCCACTAAAACCAATTCTGCAGTTGAGCAGAGGAAGAATAACTGGTGGGGGAGAAGGGCAGCTCACCAACTACATCTGTGGAGGAAGCCTTTGCACACCAGTCCAAGGAGTGCAATAGGGTATCCTAATACTGAAAGAATGTATGCTGATGGTGGTTCTCAATAAAGCCAGGAGCAATGTGTAACTGTTGGCCCCAGTCTCATCTTTGCAACCGTTAGGAAGGTAATTCTTTGACCTCCGATGAGGGTTGGATGCCAATACCAGCAGCCTTTCCTGGGGTAAATAATGAAGCGAGGTCCCTCCAGGGCAGGATGCTCTCTTCGTTCTTGAAGCGAGGTGTTATCTTGACAGCGGGCGGGGCGGGGCGGCACCTTGCTTTTGGGACCAGAGGCGCCCAAGCGGGAGACCTCCGAGGGGCTAGGAAATGAGCTGGTTCGGTTCTGCACCGCCGGGGGGGGGGGCGCACCGAGGCCTGTGCAGAGCCCGCCTGCCAGCGGCTCCTGGGCCCAGAAGGGGCCTGCGTGGGAAGGAAAGGCGCGGGTCGCAGCCCGCGAGCGCCCGTCCGAGCGAAAGCGGGATCGGGAGAACCGCGACGCGGCGGCGCCTGGGCCGGGGGCTCAGGGCGCCGCGCCTCGCCGCCGCCACCACCGGCCTCCTGGCGGGCGCCCGGGGGCGTGGCCGGAAGCGCGTCGTCGCGGGGGCCGGCCACTTCCGCCGCTTGGGCCGCCGGGCTGCTGCGCGCCCGCCGCGCGATGGCCTCCCCCGGGCGCCGCGACGCGCCGGAGCTGCCCGACTTCGGCCTCCTGAAGCGCCTCGCCCGGGACCAGCTGGTCTACCTGCTGGAGCAGGTGGGAGGGCCGCGCCGGGGCGACCCGCGGGGGGGCGGGGGCGGGGGCGCCTGCCCGGCGGCGCTGACCCGGCTCGTCTTCCGCAGCTTCCCGGCAAGAAGGACCTGTTCATCGAGGCCGACCTGATGAGCCCGCTGGACCGCATCGCCAACGTCTCCATTCTGAAGGTGCCGTCGGCAGCGCAGAGGCTTCGCGGCGCCCTCCCTGCCGGGAGGGGGTGGTGGTGGCTGCCTTTGGCTTCCCCGCGCCCCGGCAGGGCCTCTCCCTCCGGCAGGCAGAAATCCAACTGGTGCAACTCTCCCCCTTTCTAGAATGGTGGGAGGCGTCGCCTGATCTGACTGGTCCTCAGTGCAGGGTTGAAGGCACAGGAGCTCTGCCAAGGGCACAGTCCTCAGTGGGGAAGGGAGGAAAAGCCAGGCTGCATTCTGAGGAGGGAAGCCTGGCCTGAGGGCGTGGAGAGAAGTCCCTGGGCTTGCAGATGGTATAAGTAAGCATCAGAATGGGCTCCCCTTTCCACCGAGCCCTGCTAATTGGCAGCTTCAGATCAGTCTTGCTGCTACAGACTTCAAGGAAAGGGGGACACAGGAAAAGAGCCACAGCAATTCTGCAGGAGCCCCCCCCCCCCAACAAACAAACAAAACAAGTGAGTTGTGCAGGATGTTGAGCTACTGACTCTTGGTTTTCACCTTTCCATGCAGCAACACGAAGTGGACAAGCTTTACAAGGTGGAAAACAAGCCAGCCCACAGTACTAGTGACCAGTGAGTGTGTGGCACAAGGGCTGCCCTGTGTATCCAGCGCTGTCTTCGTGCTGTCTGGGAAAGGGCAAGGGCTGTGTGTCCCTGTAGAGTGCTGGCACTCGGACACCAAAAAGGGGATGTAGCAGAGCCAGTTTTCTAACTGTTCCGCCCAGATTGTCTGCTCTTGTCTCTCTTTCTCCGCAGATTGTGTTTTTTGGTCCGACCACGCATCAGGAACGTGAAGTATGTGGCAGGTGAGTTGGCAGCCAGCATGAACTGGTCCAGGGAGGCGCAATCATTGCAGCCGTCAGTTATGCAGCCATCAGTTATGCAGTTATGGCAGAAGGCGCCAGTTTGGACAATCTGTGCTGCTCCTCCTGAAAGGGATGCAGGCGCTGTGTTAGTACAGTGGGTAGTCTGATCACAGTCATGCCCTGAAGCGGGGCTGAAGAAACTGCTAGCCAGGCTAGGTTGCCAGCCTTCTTTGTCTTGCCCACGGTGCAGTCTCTTGCTGGTACCAGCATCCACGTGGATGCTGGGTAGTTGGGAAGTATGTTTCCCCAGGCCATATATCCTAGTTCCCTCGTGGGCTGCCTGGTGGGAATACCTCTTGCCACCCTGCATCTGGCTCAGCAGACCCCCGCCCCCAAGCTGCAAGAATATTGGCTGGTGGGCACCTTGAGCGATCAGACCAAGGACATTTGGGCAGATGCTGGCACTAGTGAAGACAAGTAACACTGAGCTGCACGCTCCGGCCGCTGCCAAGGGCCAGTGGGAGGCTGCACTTCCTGCCTCTGAGGAGGAACATTGCGAGGGAGAAACCAACCTGGAGGAAGAGAGAATGGCTTCTGGGGATTTTTGTATTGTACCAACCTGTTGTAAGCCTTTTTGAGAATCATTCAGTTGAAAGGCAGTGTCAAACTTTTATCTTCAAAATAAACAAGCAAACACTGGAGCATCTTCTTTGAACTGCCTAAATCAGGTATGGGAGCGGCTTGGCTGGCCTCAGCTGCTCCTTGGTGTCTCTCTTTCCAGACATAGTAAACGCTGATAAGGCTGCTGGCCGGACCCGCAAGTACAAGATTATCTTCAGCCCTCAGAAGGTAAGTATCGAGCACAAGTCTTCCTTCAGCAGGGAGCTGGCCTATCAGGGCTTGCCTTCTGAACGCCACTTCTGGTCCAGGGATCGCTCAGCAATGACGTGTTGCCATGTTGAAGTGCCGCTCAGTTGGCCCCTTTGGCCATGGGGCATTTCCAAGTCTCTGTGTCGTGGCTCATGTCTTGAGCTGGGTAGACTATCTCTGTCCTCCTCTTGCTCAGTGAACTTGTGCTGGCTCTAGGATGGGTAGGGGGGAGGGAGAGTGTGTGTGTGTGTGTGTGTGTGTGAGAGAGAGAGAGAGAGAGGGCATGTTCGCACGACATGGGAACTGCGGGGGAGCAGAAGTCCCCCGCGGTTCCCGTGTCGTGCGAACGCCGACCGGGGGTGCCCCTGTGGGACGCACGCAAAGTGACCATGGGCGGTAGAGGGGTAAGCCCCTACCACGTGTGGCCACCCTGCTGTGTGAACAGCGGGTGGCCATCCCTCAGGGGCCGCACAGAGGCGACAGCCCAGAGCGGCCGCTGCTCTAGCCTGTAGGGGCAAACAGCCCCTCTGGGCAGCCCGGGCCCTGCCCCCTAGCACTGGGAGGCCCGCACTGCGGTGCGGGGACTGCCGGCTCCACCGGGGTCCACCCATGCGTGCGGGGTGCAGGTCGTCTGCGGCGCCCCGCAGATCGCCCCATGGTGCCTCCCCCGCCTGCAGCCTGGGTCGTGCGAACTGGCCCAGAGAGAGAGAGAGAGAAGAAGAAGGAAGCTGTAGGGGAAGAAGGGAGGAGATCTCCCAAGTGCACAGAAGTAAGTTTTATTTGAGCCCAACATGTTTTGAATTTAATTCTTCAGAGGCACTGTGAGACACAACTAATGTCAGGCTTTGCAACAGAGTTTGGGGGCTAAAGCGTAAATTGGTTATGGTTGTGAGTACTCTTGAAGAAAAATTCAATTTGAAACACATTGGTCTTAAATAAAAGATACGACTGTATTTAGAGGAGATCTCCCTTCTTTCCTTGCAGAAGGGAGTTATTGGTACACGCTAGAAAGGAGATCCAGGACTGGGGGTAGCCCAGGCTGGGTGTTTTCCAAGGCTGACTGTCTGTCTTGTCCCGTGCAGTTCCACACATGTGAGATGGTGCTGGAGGAAGAGGGGATCTACGGGGGTAAGTTTTAGGAATGGGGGGCCACGGATCTAATTCGGGGGGGGTCTAACTCAGCCTCTGTTCAGTCAGGGGATTAAGTGGGGAGGGGTTGGACAAACCGTGGGGCAGTTATTCAGCTGGCTGTTGACTGTTGAGCATCCCCTTCTCCAAGCTCAGCAGCTCCTGGGCAATCACTTGGGCTATGTCAGGCAGCTAGTCAAAGACAGTGGAGCTGACGTCAGTGTCAAGGGCAAAAGCCCCTCTGTGCACTCTCGGTTCCCCTTCAGATGTGACCTGGGATGAGTGGTCCTTCTACCTTCTACCTTTGGATGATGACATCATCAGCATGGAGCTGCCAGAATTCTTCCGGGACTATTTCCTGGTCAGTTTTAAGTTCTGCGATGCCTGTCTCTCTTCACTCCCCCTCTCCCCGGACCTGTATAGCCTAAATGGAAGCCTTGGGGCTCGGAATACATTTGTCAAATAGGCTATCCCAAGCCACAGCTTTAAACATAATGTTTTTTATTTTATTTAAAACAACGGCAGATAATCTTGATACAAGTAGCAAATATCGGCAGTGTGTTATCCATTATTACAGATAGACCTGTGTGATGAGAGTGAGCCATAATTATATCCATTTAAAATAATAATGTGTTATATCACAGTTTTTTAGGGCACCAGATATATAACTGGCAGCTGGACCCCAAACTGCAAGACTTGATTAATACATACGCACAGGATTTTTGTATGCTGCTACTTTTACTTGTTTTGGTAGCTCCCAGGAATGTTTTCTACCTGATTAGGAGTACACTCTGCTTTGCAGTGTTTTCGAAAAGTCTGTCTTGTTGCGGTGAGCATGTACAAAAGAGATGTACATGTTGCCGGGGCAGTAACATTGTTAACACTGTGAGGATGAGGAACTTTACACTTTTCCCTTGATGAGGGCCTTGCGTTGCTAACCTTCCAGATCAGTCCCATCTTATGCTTCTGCAGGAAGGGGATCAGCGCTGGATCAGCACCGTGGCCCAGGCTTTGCAGCTGCTGAACTCCCTCTTTGGCCCATTCACCAGGACCTATGGGATTGGACGGTGTGCCAAGGTGGGTTCTTGTCACTAGGAGAGCTGGCTGGGAAGGGTGTGTGGTCCAGCCAAGCTGAGAGACTGTGGGAAGCTCCGTATCGGGTGGCGAACTGCTGGTCTGCAGGCTGGACGTGGCCCACGGTGCCTTTGGACCCGACCCACGGCCTCCTCTCTGTCTTGCTCCATGAAGCTCCCTTAGAGCTTAGAAAGGAAGCTCCCACTTGCATGAGAGAGAGGGAAGGGGTGGCCCACCACTCATTCTGGCCCCACCCACCCTTCTTAGTATGTGGCCCCCAAGAGATTTCCCCTGAGATTTCTCCCACTCTGGGGGCATTCAAGGTGCGGCTGGACAGCCATCTGTCAGGGATGCTTTGAACTGGATTCCTGCATTGAGCAGGGGGTTGGACTCGATGGCCTTGTAGGCCCCTTCCAACTCTACTTTTCTTTTTTGTTCTTTTCTTTTTTTCTTTTTTTAATTTGTTCATTTGAATTTTAACATATACAAAACAACCAAACAACCAACAAAACATCTAATCCATTACAGAAATTGTATTAGATCAGAACAAAGTAAATCCTCCCCCCGTACCAAAATTCAAAGGAACAAATCTGGCTGGGCACCTTTTCCGGAGTCTTTTTCAGCCATAAAGTAGTCAGTTTTGTGATAGGTGGATATTTGTAAGTTTATTGCATCCAAATGTGCTGGAAGGCTTGAGGTATTTTTGTTGTAGATGTTCTGTATGAAAATTGGATAAAAGGCCACCATTCTGCTTCAAAAGAGTTTGTTTTCTCTCCCCCCCCCCCCTGCAATTCTCAATTTTTGAGTTAGTTTTTCAATTACCGGTAATGCAATTTCCCATACCACATTATACCAGTGATTGATGGTTCCAACTCTACTTTTCTATGATTCTATGGGGTCTCGCCTTCTCTCAGATGGTCCATGAACTCTGGCGCGAGGCCGTGCAGGAGAGCGAGGCTGACAGTGTGGGCCGGAAGCCAGAGATTGGCCACATTTTCCTCATGGACAGAGGTAGGGGCACGGGGGTGCCTTGACATGGACGGGCGGGCGGGGGCTGGTTCTTGCCTTGATCCTGGAGTCCTGACTTGGATACCTCGGCTGGCTTATTTTGGGCACCAGCTGGCGAGCTGCACCTTCCCGACCTGTTTGTTTGTAAGCCAGCAAGGGCGGGGACACCACACGAGATCCGTGTTTCTCTGAAATGTGGTGTTGTCTGCAGGCGTCTTGGAGGGCTACAGAGGGCCAGGTGAGCAGAGAAGGCTGAGGAGGAGGTGCAGAGGTGGGGGGGGGGGGGGCTGAGGGTGCCCACCGGGGAAGGAGCAGGCAGGCTGGGGGCCCGTGTCCAGATACTTCTGCGGGAGCCAGGCTCTTGGGCCTCAGTTAAGCAGCCATCGCTGCTTGTATGGAGCTGGGATCTGTGACACCAGGAGGCAGGAAAGGTCCGGGTGACCTGCGAAGTCAGACCGCTGCTGCCCCGTCTGCACTGGCTGGCAGCAGCTCTCCAGGAGCCTTCCTCGCGGTGCCCATTTGCCTTCCCCACACGTTCCTGCCGCTGAGCTGTGGGGGGGGGGGGGAGCCCAGCAGGACTAAGAGGCTGCGGCCAGCTCCCTGGGGTGGCTCCTGCCAGGCACCCTCCCCCCGCCCCATCCATGGTCTCTCTTTCCAGACGTGGATTACGTCACGGCCCTCTGCTCTCAGGTGGTGTACGAAGGCCTGGTGGACGATACGTTCCGCATCAAGTGCGGTAAGTTTCTCCCCACCCGCCCCGAGTCCTCGATGCTGCCGCCCTGCCTGTTCCCTCTCCAAGGGCCAAACTGTGCACCCGCAAGGGACTGCCTCCCAGGACGATCCCTAAGCAGCTAACGCAGCAGTCGGTCTTTGGGCAGAGGCCACTTACAGGCTGGGTGTCTGTGGGTGTGTGTCCTGGTGAATCCCCCTTTCTGCAGGGAGCGTGGACTTTGGCCCAGATGGCACCTCTGACCGAAGCATCAAGGTGCTGCTGAATGCCCAGGACAAGGTACGCCCCCACAACTGCTTTTGGGCCTGGCAGCCGTGGCTCCTCAGGCTTGGTCAGAAGGGCTTGTGAGAGCAGCAGCAGAACTTGCTGCCGGGGGGTGGCCGGCGGCTCTCTTGCCTAAGGCGGGAGCTGCCGCTTCCCCCGCAGGCCTCGGCCAAGGACGGTGGCAGGGGCCTCTGTACGGGCCAGCCAGCTCTGCTGCCCGCATCTCTCTCTCTCTCTCTCTCTCTGCAGGTGTTCGGCAGGATCCGCAACGAGCACTTCTCCAGTGTCTTTGGCTTTCTGAGTCAGAAGGCCCGGAACCTGCAGGCGCAGTATGATGTGAGTGGCGTCGGGGGGGGGGGGCAGTGGCGGCAGCTGGGGGAGGCGGCCCCCGACATGCTCAGTACGCAGACGCTTTCTCCCCTCACAGCGACGGCGTGGGATGGATATCAAGCAGATGAAGACCTTTGTCTCCCAGGAGCTGAAGGGCTTGAAGCAAGAGCATCGCCTCCTGAGCCTACGTACGTCTCTCTGCCCCTTTCCTGGGGAGTGGGGTGTTAACAGGTCATATTTTTGCTGACCCCTTTCTGCACACACGGCCCATTGCCCGGGTTCGTGAGTGGGCAGCTGGTGGCCCACGGGCTGGATGTGACCATTGAGGCCTCCCTGGCTGTGCCCCTCCTGAGCGCCACCCCCTGCAGCAGTTAGGCTGGAAAAAAGCCTCCATCTGACTCTTAACGGGAGGCTTTTTTCTGGCCTAATTGCAGAGCAGGCAGGGGGCATTTTCATTGGGGGGGTGGCATTGGCTCGTTGCAGGTTCCCCACGGGAAAACGACTCATGGGGTGAAAGGTTCTTCCTAGTTCAGCACCCTTCTTTATGTCTGCAGATATTGGGGCCTGCGAGTCCATCATGAAGAAGAAAACCAAGCAAGATTTTCAGGAGCTGCTGAAGACAGAGCACGGTAAGGAGGGCCCCCGCCTGCCCCCGCCCCGCCCCTCTTGCTTCCTGGGTCCTGTGAAGAGTCTTGCTATTTTTAGAGATTAAAAATCCAGGTCCCCAATAGCTACAGATGCCTCAGGAATTGGGCCTGGGGATGCCTGAGAAGCTAGGAAAGGAGTCCTCCTGGCTTCTAGAAAATCTTGCAACTGAGTACTCTTGTAACACACCTTTGTACCCCAGATGTTTTCTTTAGGTTTTTCTAAAATGTCTTGGTGTACGGAGCAGGTAACAAAACTGTGGTCATCGAGCGACCCATTTAAAATATACAACAAAGCGCTGTTGATCTTGGCTATTAATAGCAATGTTTCTGCCATTTGTGGGAAATGAGCAGGCACTGACTTTGGGGAGTCTCCACTGAGGGAGTACCACCGTGGGCGGGGAGCCACCATGCTTGCCCCTTTGCTTCAAAACTGGTCACCATGAAGGTTCTCAGCTGTAAGGGCTGTAACAGCACCTCAAGAAGGCAGTCGTCTCTTCGGTGGGGGTCGTCCTGGGCCTTTAATGCCCCCCCCCCCCCCGATGAATCGTTTGCACTTTTTGGCTGTGACCTTTCTGGCCTCTCTGAGGATGGCAGTTCCAAGGAGTGCTGCTTGGAGGCACAGGAGCTTTCTTTGGACCGTGAGTGATCAGGAAGGGACACGTTGAGGCCCCTGCAGCACCTCTGGCACAGCTGGAAAGGTGCAGGGACCAGGGCTGGCTCCCGCACTGATCTCCATCCTCCCCACTTGCCCCTGCAGCCCTCCTCGAGGGGTTTGACATCCGAGAGACCATCGGCTTCATTGAAGAGCACATCAACCGGCAGGTATGTGCGTGGTTGGGGGATGGGGGGCATTGCTGGGAGAAAGGGCAGCCCTGGGCTTGGGGAGAAGGCCCCCCACTGATGTGTTTCTCTCCCTCCCTCCCTCCCCCCTCTTCCAAGGGCAGGTCTCCCCCATCGAGAGCCTGCGAATGCTGTGCCTTTTGTCCATCACAGAGAACGGTGGGTGCCCTGCTGTGGGGGAAGGGGATCCTGGGGAGCACGCGGGCTGCACTGCCGTGCACTGACCTTTTTGTGTGTTTCTGGCTTCTCTAGGGCTCACCCCCAAAGACTGTCGCTCCCTGAAAGCCCAGTATCTGCAGGTGAGGGGCAGGGGGGGGGCGGGAGCAGTCCTCCTCCTGACAGGTGTAGGGCAGTGTTTCTCAACCTTGGGTCCCCAGATGTTTTTGGCCTACAACTCCCAGCATGCCCCAGCCAGCTATGCTGGCTGGGGCATGCTGGGAGTTGTAGGCCAAAAACATCTGGGGACCCAAGGTTGAGAAACACTGGTGTAGGGGAACTTTGCTCTCGTTCCCCCCGTTGAGCCTGCATCGGTCACCCCGGCGGCGCTTGGCTCCCAGCTGTAGCTCTCAAATGGGCAGTGTTCCCGCAGCAGCGCCCCCCCCCCCTTTGAGGGAGCTTCCTTGGTGATGATTCTGCCCTGATGCACATTTCCGCCCCTCCCTGCCAGAGTTATGGACCGGAGCACCTGTTGACCTTCGACAATCTGAAGCACCTGGGGCTACTGACGGAGCAGGTGCCTGGGGAGACCCTGACGGCCGTGGAGAGCAAAGTCAGCAAGCTGGTGACGGACAGAGCCGCAGGTAAAGGGCACCGTGGCCCCTCTGCAGCTCTGCTTGGCCTGTGTGTGGAGGGGCATCCTTTTAACCCCAGAAGGGCCCTGAGCTCCTTCCCCTTTGCCCTCTCCTTCCAGGGAAGCTCTCGGATGCCTTCAGTTCCCTGGCCAAAAAGAGCAATTTTCGAGGGATAAGCAAGAAGCTGGGGCTGGTGAGTACTGGGGGGTGGGGCGGGGGAGGCTCCGTGGGGCAGGGGATGGCAGCAGGCACCCAGGTGACACCCGTTTCCCCACAGATCCCACGTGTGGATGGGGAATACGACCTGAAAGTGCCCCGGGACATGGCCTACGTTTTCAGCGGTGCCTACATCCCCCTGAGCTGCAAGATGATAGAGCAGGTGCCTGTTCCGAGTTTGCGCAAGCGCCGCCCTCTGCGTGCAGGCAGAGCGGGCCAGGCCCCTGCGCCCCTTCCCTGCAGCTGCCGCTGGCACCACCACCCTGACCACGTTCTGCCTTGTTTAGGTGCTGGAGCGCAAGAGCTGGCTAGGCCTGGAGGAGGCGGTGCGGCTGCTCGGTGGAAATGAATTTGCTCTTACCGGTGAGTGGACATCAGGGGCCAGCCGGCCAGCGGCCACTTCTCCCAGGGTCAGCCACGTGCCGCTTGAGCTGCCTGGGAGCCCGGAGGTGTGCTGGCCCCGCGTGGATTCTTGGCCAAAGCCTCGGCAGTGCAGGGAGGCTCGGTGTGCCTGCTCTCGTGCCCGGCTTCAGTGGTTTGAAAAGGATAGGATTTTATGAAATCATTTATAGCCTTCCTTCCTATCCTTTTCAAACAGAAATAAAACACTTCAAAAAGATTGCTTTTATTTTACATTTTTATCAAGCAACAGAACCAATTAAAATCAGTCCAGCACTGTGGTCTTACTGGCCTCCTTCCAGGTTAAGCTAGCAAGTCTGGGTTTATTTATAGTGACAATTAATGCTTGAATGTTATCTTTTAAAATAAAAATCTGCAAGATGGAACTGCAAGGGCACACCTTACCCACCTCAAAGTTGAGTATTCCGTTGAAATGAATTCAGCTGACGGTGAGACCTTGTCATGCTGTATCCTTGCAGACGCAGATGCAGAGGAAGATCCTGCTTGGGACTCGCAGCGTGTCATTCTGGCAGTCTTCTTGGGTGGCTGCACCTTCTCTGAAATCTCAGCTCTTCGCTTTCTTGGCAGAGAAAGAGGTACAAGGCAAACTTGAGTTGGAGGGGATGCCTGCTTGGGCGGGTGGCAGTGAGCCTGCCTGGTTTATGATCCCAGATGGCAGCCATCTGTGGGGCACAGTTCAGTTTTCTGCAAATTGTTTTCAAGTTAAAAAGGAAGCAAGATTCTAGCACCCTCCCACCCACATTCCCCAGCAACTGGTGTACATGGGCATACTGCCTCTGAAGATAAGCCTTAAAAAGTGTGCAGAAGCCAGAGAGAGGACCAAGTAAGCCTTGATGCAGTCTTCATTGCTCTGCAAAGCTCCTGGCCCAATAAATTATGCAGATAAGCAAACATATGTAAGCTTCCCGAACTGACAGTTTCAGAGCACAGGCTTCGGCTAGTGTTCAAGAAAACTTTCCTAGTGCTTCCGTGTCTCTGGAAGAGCAAGGTGGGCTGTTGTAAGTGGACTGCTTTGCCATCTCGTGCTCACCAACCTCCCTTCTCCTAGGGCTCAGGTTCATATTCCTGACAACAGCCATCACCAACAGCGCGCGGCTGCTGGAATCCATGGTAGAGATGAGGGCGTGACGGCCTCTGTGGCAAGGCAAAGGTGACGGGGGTGCTGTGAGTGGCCTTGGTGCTCCTCCTGCGCCTGCCGCAAGTCCACCAGCAAGGATGAGCATCCCTGTCCATCGCCACCTGATCTTCCCTCCTGGCTTCGCCCGCCCGTGGCGGGTCCCAGAGTGCTCCTTCAGGAGCCTGGCTCTCCACTTGCAGCATCCTGCTTGAAACCTGGGCTGCCTCCTACCCTGCCTACCGCTGGGCACCACCCCTGGTTTCCACTGGGAGCTGCTACCCACTGCCCTCGCCAGTGTGATTGCCCCGTGGTTGACTTTTGTGCCAGTAGCACTGTGCATGCCACAACAGTGGGACTGCCCAGGGATGGCCATCACCTGCCTCGTAATAAAGATTTATCTGGCCATTAGCATATATGTTCTTGAGTTTCTTCCTCCACTATTAATCCGTGTGTGTGTGTGTGTGTGTGAGGGCAAGAGTGGCTGCTGCTGCTGCTTTCATTGGTTGCCCAATTTTACAGATACGGCTAAAGTAATTCTGGCCTACTGCAAAAGATCAGTGAAGCCTGTAGGAAAGTGGCATAAAACCTACTTCAGGTCAGAAGGAAGGTAGCAAGCCGCCCGTCTCCTGTCAAGCAGGAAGGATAAGAAAGCAGATGTGGTCAGATGCAAACATGATCTACCTGCTGCCTCCACCACCAGAGCTGCTTTCCCTGCTTGTGCTATGCAAAGCTGAGCTATGGAGTGTTTCCCCCAATCTCATTTTAAACAGGGCTAGTTTGCTTCTCTTTGACACCGCTTTTCATATGTTGTCTCCATTTTATAGACAGGGCACTTTCCCTTTCATCATCACTCAGGCTTCTTGACTGGCAATGAAGGAAAGCAAAGCTCTGTGCTAGGTAACGGTCCTTCTTCCACCTTGTTAAAATACACTTGGTTCAACATGAGCTGGATCTAAAATTAAGCACTGCCAAAAGCACAATTGTGCACAACGATTTAAATTATGCATTATAGATTTTTTTTTAACACTCTTCAGTAAAAAATTCCCAAGTTGGTTTACACAAGAAGAAAAAAATAAAATACAAATAAAGTTGATCGAATCAATGATAAAAGCACAAGAACTAAAAGACAGCAGGAGCCCCCAGGGGCCAGTGTCTCCAGGAGGAACTCCTCACAGGGTTGCAGTTAGAGAAACTGCAGAAGCAAGAGTGTCCCTGTCAATCTCTGCTTGATGGCGCAGGAAGAGCTTCTATGGACCTTGGCTTTCCCAGACATTTCACTAAACGTACACTCAGGCCAGAAGTAGAGCCATCCATACAAGGGCAGGTACCATTCTGCTCCTGAAGGAGGCATGTTCGGAACAGCGCTTCTCATAAGGATGCAGCACCACTCCTTTGTCTGGCACATCCAGAAATATCCGGGTTCTGTTGCAGCCTGCTCAGTCCAGGGAATGACCATTTCCCCTAGGGACAGAAGGGAAATGGCTGGGTAGTCTTGTGTGTACAAAGGGAGATATGCAGCCACTGCAGCTGCCAAATCGTACACGCAATTGGAAAAGGGAGCAAATGTGGCAGCCGGCGGAACAGCGCCAGCCGCCTTCCCAGTGTCCGATCATGCCCCCATGTCATCCTCCCAGAAGGGGGTCAATGTGCTCATACTGATGACACCTGTTGGGTTTATATACAGTACATACGATGGGTGGGTGAACAGCTCGGCAGGAAATTAAATGTAGGAAGTATTGACAGTGAGTCACTGCACTGACTGGCCGCGCACAGTGTGGTTGCGGCCGCTAGCGCAAACATTCTGGCCCAGGTCGGGTGGGCAACGCATGGGGCCTCCAGGGGGCTTTCTGCAGCCCCGCTGCGGGGATGGCAATTCTGTTTCAGAGCAAGGTGTGCTCCCCCCCCCCTGCAGCACAGCTCTTCGGCCACTCCTGTGGCAAATTCAGCATATATGTAGGGAGCGCAGGGGTGTGGCTCCTGGTGGGTTCAGGGCCAATGTGCCCCCCCCACCTCTGAAAGTTGCCCTGCCCCTGCACCAGATAAACCAGTTAACACATTTAGTGCAATAAAAAATCCTTTATCCTAATCCCAGCTTCTGGCGATAGAAGTGAACGACCTGTAGATGAAGCCTAACTCAGCAGCCTGCCGCTCCAGTCACGCGTGGAAGTTTCCTACTCCACAACGGTCAGCGCCAGAGCGTCCTGGGAGGTTGAAGCACTCCCTCGCTGGGCGTTGGAGGGTGCCCTTTCGGAGCCTTGGTGCCAGGCGCACGCGAGGTGTTCACGGCGGAGTGAATAGCGGTAGCCGAGCGCTCTGCCTGCGGGAGCCCCCACGAGCTGCTCAGTCCTGCGTATGGGCATGCCTCGAGGCACCGGGCACAGGCCTTGCTGCCTGTGCCACGGGGACTCACGGATCGGGGCTGGGGCGCAGGAGGCCGGGGGGGGCTGCCTGCATCTCATCAACATGAACTCCCGGGCTGCCTGTGGGTGTGGCCATCGCTCTGGCCCGAGAGCTGGCCATGGGTGTTCCCAGGGGCTGGGGGTGTTGCTGCTGCTCGAGCCTCCCTTGAAGCCGCGGCACATGGCCCCCCCCGAAGGCCAGGTGGGGGCGGGTCCTTCCTCGGCAAGCTTCCACGCCTCCCTCGCCATGCAGATGCTCCGCGCCAGGCTTCCCGGTCACAGTCACGCTCTGAGTGCCCCGGGACGGGACGGACTGCCCTCCAGCCAAGCGGACGCAAAGGAACTGGTGTGTGGGGCCTCCTCAACTTGCACATCCTAACGTCCGCCGGGGGCCACCAGAGGGAGGAGGCCGGGGGGGGGGGGAGTCTCCCACCAGCCTGCTCCAGGCCTCCACCCGGCTCGCGGGAGCAGCATTCCAGCTATGGAGCAGTTTGCTCTGGGGGCTGAAGCCGCCCATTGAGTGGAACTCTGGGGGAAAGTGTTGTTGTTTTGTAGTTCTGACTCTGTGTAACAAAGGTATTCCATTCGGTCAATTTCACTTCCCTTATCTCCTCACCCAGGGCGTGTTCGCACAACAGAGAACTGCGGGGGAGCAGAAGTCATCCGCGGTTCCTGTGTTGTGTGAAAGCCGACCGGGGGTGCCCCCGCGGGATGGCCGGGTGTGGGACGCACACAAAGTGACCATGGGTGGTAGAGGGGTAAGCCCCTATTGCGCGTGGCCACCCTGCTGTGCGAACAGCGAGCGGCCGTCCCGCGGGGACGGCACAGAGGCGGCAGCCCAGAGCAGCTGGAGCTGCCGCCGCTCCAGCCTATAGGGGCAAACGGCCCCTCTGGGCATCCCGGGGCCCCGCCCCCTAGCGCCGGGAGGCCCGCACTGCGGTGCGGGGACTGCCGGCTCCACCGGGGTCCGCCCATGCACGCGGGGCGCAGCTCGTCTGCAGCGCCCCGCCGGACCCCGCGGATCACCCCCTGGTGCCTCCCCCGCCCGCAGCCTGGGTCATGCGAACCGACCCCTAATGTGAAACTGACTTACCCCAAATAAACTTTCTTTCATTTTCCCCTACTTGGTGTGTGTGTAGTTTCTCTGCCAGTTCGGTGCTAATTCCAGTGTCTGAGACGGGGGCCGGGTTCAGAGTGAGGTGATTTGGGGACGGCGGAATCAAGGCTGGCAGCTTGTAGCCTCTGATCTCTCCTCCGGAATCAAAGGACTGGTCGCGGTCCTTCACAAAAACAAAAAAGGACACGTATAGGAAGTGGAAGGCAGGCCAGGCTACAGGGAAGAGTACAGGCAGGTAGCACAGAACTGCAGGAATAGTGTCAGGAAGGCTAAAGCGGAGAATTAGCTGATGCTAGCCAGGGATGCTAAAAGCAGCAAAAAGTCTTTCCTCATACTTGCATAGTGTGGAGAAACGAGCCTTTGGGGTACACACACACACCTCAGGTGTGAACCGGCTGGGGTGGGGTGTGCATAGTTAGCGTGTAGAGAAAAGAGTTTTTAGGGTTCCTGCATGCATGCATGCATGCAGGAACAAACAAACACACACACACACACACGCCTCCTCATGAGTAAACCAGGTGGGGGCTGGGAGGAAGCAAAAGGTGATGGAACATGAGATGGGGCCTGGCGTCTAGAGGTCTGGAGGAGCCAGGCTGAGGGCATTCATATGCAGATAGTTCAAGCCATGACTCACAGTTCCCGTTCCCCTGCCTGGCCAGTTCCCTCCCCCCTGCCTGGCCAGGTGAAGTTCAAATTGATTGGCTGAAGCAAGAAGGTTACAGAAAAGGGGAGGGGGATGAGCTATTTCCCCACGTGTAAGCCTTTGTTCTTGGTCAGTCCTTTTTGGTAGCGTGCCCGGCATGGCAGCGCGCCAGCGAGGGGCCCGAGCCTTTAGGGGGGGCCCCCCTCAAGAATCGACCCCAGGCAGCCTCTGGTAAAATTGGCTGGTTTGAAGGCACTGGTGAAAGCCAGCCTTGTGGGAGTTTGCCCATCTTGGACCTTCGGGTAGGTGTGGTAATTCTCCATCGGGCGGCAAGGCTGTGCTGGATCTAACCCTTTGAAGAAGACACCCTCAGGTAACAGGTGTGTGCTTGAGAGATTTTAAGGAATCAGGTTTTGTTATTTTGCAGCTTTACTGTGTACTAAAGTGTCTCTCTATTTTGTGTGCTTCTCTCATTTGCCTAATCTTGTTGTAAGATGCTACCAGAAATAAACCTTGTCATGGTTTACCCCACATGGGTTTTGTAGTACTCTGTTGGTTCAGTATCTAAATCCAGGTTACAGAAATAAAGGCGAGTCCCTGAACAGAGATCCAAGTAGGATTGCAGAGACAGCTGAGGCTGGCAATCTGGTACCTTGAGATCTCTGGGGGTCTTGGTTCCTTTGCCAGTAGGCAAGGGTGGGGTAGTGGCGGGTCAGCCAGCCCCCCCTTCCGGGCCACATGGTGGCAAGTACTGGGTTTTCCTTTTGAAGGAGGAAAGGGTGGAGGTCTGGCGGGCCAGCCAGCCCCCCCTCTTCCTCCACACATAGTAAAAGACAGAGGAAAGAAATGGTGGTTCAACAACGCAATGAGGATGGCAAATTGATAACAGAAGACAAAGAAAAGGCAGAAGTGTTCAATTCCTACTTTGGCTCAGTCTTCTCCCGAAAGAAGGTCTATGACCCCCCGGGCAAACCTGAAGTGCAAACTGAAGGGGCAGGATTGCAGCTTGAGATTGATAGGCACATGGTCAGGGAACACCTGATTACTTTGAATGAGTTTAAATCTCCAGGGCCTGACGAACTGCATCCTAGAGTAATAAAGGAACTGGCAGAAGAACTCTCAGAACCACTGTCTATTATCTTTGAGAAATCATGGAGGACAGGTGAAGTGCCAGATGACTGGAGGAGGGCAAATATTGTTCCTATCTTCAAAAAGGGCAAGAAGGAGGAACCTGGGAACCATAGGCCAGTCAGTCTGACATCAATCCCTGGGAAAAATTTGGAGCAGATTATAAAGCACCTTGAAAACAATGCAGTGATTACTAGAAGCCAGCATGGATTTGTCAAGAACAAATCCTGCCAGACTAATCTGATCTCATTTTTTGATCGGGTCACCTCCCTTGTGGACTGTGGGAATGTGGTGGACATAATATATCTGACTTCAGCAAAGCTTTCGACAAAGTGCCTCATGATATCCTGATTAGCAAGCTAGCTAAAAGTGGGCTAGATGGAACAACTATCAGCTGGATCCACAAATGGCTACAGAATCAGACTCAAAGAGTGCTTATCAATGGTTCCTTCTCAAACTGGGGAGAGGTAACAAGTGGGGTACCACAGGGCTCGGTCCTGGGTCCAGTGCTATTCAACATTTTTATTAACGACTTGGATGAGGAGGTGCAGGGAATGCTTATCAAATTTGCAGATGACACAAAGTTGGGTGGAACAGCTAATACTCTGGAAGACAGAAACAAAATTCAAAGTGACCTCGATAGGCTGGAGCGCTGGGCCAAAAACAACAGAATGAAATTGAATAGGGATAAATGCCAAGTGCTGCACCTAGGGAAAGGAAACCAAATGCAGAGTTACAGAATGGGGGACACTTGGCTCAACAATACTACATATGAGAAGGATCTTGGAATTTCTGTAGATCACAAGCTGAATATGAGCCAGCAATGTGATGTGGCTGCAAAGAAGACAAATGCTATTTTGGGCTGCATTAATAGAAGTATTCGCTTCCAAATCACGTGAAGTACTAGTTCCCCTCTACCCAGCACTGGTTAGGCTTCATCTTGAGTACTGCGTCCAGTTCTGGGCACCACACTTTAAGAAGGATGTAGACAAACTGGAAAGGGTTCAGAGGAGTGCAACAAAGGTGATTAGGGGACTGGAAACAAGGCCCTATGAGGAGAGACTGAAAGAACTGGGCATGTTTCGCCTTCAGAAGAGGAGACTGAGGGGAGATAGGATAGCGCTCTTCCAATACTTAAAGGGTTGTCACACAGAGGAGGGCCAGGATCTCTTCTCGATCATCCCAGTTTGCAGGACACGGAATAATGGGCTCAAGTTACAGGAACCCAGATTCCACCTAAACATCAGGAAAATTTTCCTGACTGTTAAGAACAATAAGACAATAGAACCAACTACCTAGGAAGGTCGTGGGCATTCAAGGTGCTGCTGGACGGCCATCTGTCAGGGATGCTTTGACTTGTGTTCCTGCATTGGGGGGGGGGGGGGTTTGGACTCGATGGCCTTAGAGGCCCCTTCCAACTCTACAGGCTATGATTGTATGAGTGCAGAAACCGCGAGACCGCGGCCGGCACTGCGTGCCCTTCTAAGCCGACCACGTTTTCTACTTCTACATTCCTATCTTCCGATTGGCTGGAGTGGAAACGGCCCTTTCCGCCGATTGGGTAGAATGAAAGCTAGGGGCGCGGCCCTTTCCGAGCTGCAGATGCATAAAGCGGAGGGGGCGGGGCCTGCGTAGCAGTAGGGGCGGTGCACACGGCAGCCAATCAGGGCGCGGATGGCTTGAGTTTGAATCGGAGGCGAAACGGACGCGGCTGCCGGACGGGACGGGACGGGACGGGAGCGGAGTGGCTCGGCCGAGAGGAGGAAGACGCGGCGGGAGGACTGGCGGAGCCATGAGGAAGAGGTGGGCGCTGGGCTCGCTGGCGTGCGGTGCGAGGGGCGGCGGCCGCTGACCGACCGTCCGACCGACCGTCCGTCCTCGGCAAGGGAAGGGCGGTGGCGCCGCCGCCGCCGCTGCCACCGGGCAAGGCGCCGAGGGTGGGCCTGGTCGGGCACCCGCTGAGCTCTCCCCGGCGGGCCCACTGCCCGGAGCCCCCTGGAGTCGCTGCTCCGCTTCCCCGCCCCGCCCCGCCCCGCCCCGCCCGTTCCCCTGCCTCTCGCCGTGGCCCAGGCGGCGGCGGCGGCGCGCAGGAGATGCCGCTGCTCCTTCCGCGCTGGCGCTCTGCGAGTGGCGGCAACTATGAGGGAGAGGAGGAGCCGGAGCCGGAGCAGCTCCTGTCATGGCAGGGAGGAGATGAGCTCGCTGAGGGGGCCCGTGGGGGGGGGGGTCCTTTGCCCAAGGGACCCCCAGAATCTGGAGCTGGCGCTGATCCTGATGCGTCTCTCCCGCTCCTTCCCTGCTGCCGCCCAGCGAGATCCTGGCCAATGAGTCGGTGGCCTGCCTGAACCGGGCACTGAGCCAGCTGCGCGACATCTGGGAGGAGATCGGCATCCCGGAGGACCAGCGGCTGCAGCGGACAGAGGTGGTGAAGAAGCACGTCAAGGTGAGGCCTTCCCTGCTGAGGGCCTGGCCCGGCTGCCTCCCTCCTGAGCCAGTTCCTGCCGGAGAGAGTGGCGCGTGCCTGGCACCCAGGGAGCTCCTGCGCCTTCCTTTGGCCCAGGGAGGAGGCGGTGGGGGCTCTGGGTTTGCCTCGCTGAGCAAGACCCCTCTTTGGGTCCCCAAAGATGAACTATGTGCCCAGTGTAAAGCATCAGTCAGCCCAAAAGGGTTACTCAGAAGTCCGGCCACCAGTGATGTGCTTTCTGTGAATGCAGCTGCCGTCTTGCTGCCTTGGGGCGAGGGGCTGGGGAGCTCCCTAAATCCAGCCAGTGGTGCTCCGGGTTCTGCAGCCTTGCCTGGTCTGTGGCCAAAGCGGTTTTCTCTTCTGCCAAGGCTGTCTCTTTCTGTGCTCCAGGGCCTGCTGGACATGATGATTGCTGAGGAGGAGAGCCTCAAGGAGCGTCTCCTGAAGAGCATCGCTGTGTGCCGCAAAGAGCTGGCAACCCTCTGCCGGGAACTGCAGCTGGCTCCTTTTGAGGTGAGGCCGGTTCAGGTGGGCGTCTGACCATAAGAACATGAGAAGAGCCCCGATGCTGGATCAGACCAAGGGTCCACCTAGTCCAGCATTCAGTTCACACAGTGGCCAACCAGTTGCCCATTGGAAACCCACAAGCAGGACAGGAGTGCCACAGCACCCTCCCGCCCATCTTCCCCAGCAACTGGTGCCCATGGGCAGACTGCCTCTGGGGCTAATCCGGCAGAGCTCAAGGGCACTCTGCGCTTTTCTCAGGAGGACGATGAGACCACCATTCTGCAGCTGGAGAAAGATCTGCGCACCCGTGTGGAGGTGATGCTGAAGCAGAAGCGGGAGAGGAAGCAGGAGCTGAAGGCGCTGCAGGAGCGGGACCATGACCTGTGCGACCTGCTCTGTGCATCTCCCTACCACGTTGACAGCGATGCCGTGCCCAGCCTGGCAGAGCTGGACCACTTCCGGCGCCACTTGGCAGCACTAGCAGGCTGAAAAGGTGTGTGTGCGCGGCTGGGGTGTGTGTGTGTGTGACTGCGAGGCAGGCTTGGTGAATGATGCCTTCCTTTGGCCTGCAGGAGCGCCGGCAAATGGACTTCCTCCGCACCAAGCAGCAGATCGTCCTCTGCATGGAGGCGCTGGAGCACAGCCCTGACACGAGTTTTGAGCGGGATGTGGTGTGTGAAGACGAGGGCGCGTTCTGTCTCTCGGCAGGAAACATCGCTGCGCTGAGGGATCTGCTGCAGCAGGTGGGTGGGGTGGAGCAGGGCGGCGGCCTGGGAAATTCTGTCCGCCTTCCGTTTTGCTAAGGTCGGTCTCTCTGTATCCCAGCTGGAGGCTCAAAGGGATCGGAAGGAAGCCTTGTGCGAAGAGCTGCGCTCCAGAATCCTGGTGCTCTGGGATCGGCTGCAGGTGCCTGCAGAGGAAAGAGAAGCCTTTGCCCCGTGCATGGTGGGGTCCAGAGCCACAACTATGAACGCTGTAAGGAACACAAGCTGCACTCTGCCTGCCTGCCTGCCTGCCTGCCTGCCTCTGAAGCCGCCTGGGGCTCCTTGACTTCTTCTGGGCCTCTTAGCTTGCTGGGGGCAAGGACCCCTGCTCAGTTCGAAGAGGTTTTCTTTGAAGCCCCTAGTAGCCCTTTGCCTTCTCCAAATCCCAGCACAGTATGAGAGCTGCCAGCCACCCCCCCACACACACCTCCCAGTGAGGAAAGGCCAGGGCAGTCTCATGCCAGGGGTTGCCGGGTCTTGCAGACGCTGGTTCTCCCCGGGTGCTCCAAGCAGGAGCCTGCTTAGGAGGCCACACCGGCCAATGTGGTGACCCCCGTTCTTCCTTAGCTGCAGCTGGAAGTGGACCGCCTGGAAGAGCTGAAGCTCCAGAACCTCCGGAATGTGGTGGAGGCCATCCGGGCCGAGCTGGCTGGCTACTGGGATAAGTGTTTCTATGGGGATGAACAGAGGCGGTCTTTTAGGCCCTACTATCAGGGTGAGCAGGAGCTGAAAGGGTCCTGCATTGGTGCTGTTGGGCAGGGAATGGCCACTTGTGCCTTCTTCCTGCCCAGTAACCTGGTTTTCTCCTTCCTAGATGACTTTACTGAAGAGTTATTGCAGCAGCATGACGATGAAATTGTGCGAATAAAGCATTATTATGAGACGCACGAAGAACTGTTTGAGGCGATCCACAAGTGGGAAAAGAACTGGCACCTCTTTCGGGAGCTTGAGGTAGCTGTGAGCCATGCAGGGGCCGGGTCAGGCAGGAGGCAGGCTCTTGAGGCCTGGCCCAGGTGGGAGATCAGCAGGAGCCGCCCAGTCCCCAGGGCGAGGGGCTGCCTCGTAACTAGTGTCCCCCTTTTCAGAGAAAGGCCACAGATCCGAGCCGCTTCGCCAACCGAGGAGGCAACCTCCTGAAAGAAGAGAAGCTGCGAGCAAAGCTCCAGAAGACTCTTCCCAAGGCAAGTGGTCTGCCAGCCCCTTCTGCCCCGGGGAAGGGAGGCCTGTCCTGCGTCTACCTTGGGTGCCCCTGGGGCAGCTTGGCTTAATTTGCTGTCTTGCGTTGCAGCTGGAGGAGGAGCTGAGGGGCCGTGTGGAGCTCTGGGAGCAGGAGCGTGCCCAGGACTTCCTGGTGAACGGGCAGCGCTTCCTGGAGTACGTGGCTGAGCAGTGGCGCCTGCACCACCTGGAAAAGGAGAAGGAAAGGCAGGAGCGCGTGAGTTGGGCAGGCGTCGCAGTCTGGAGCTGAAGCAAATGCAAGCTGCTTCTGTGCCCTCGCACGGCCCTTGCTGCAAGCGCACCAGTCGTGTTTGTAGCAGGCGGCCAGGGTGAGCGTCTGCTGTGCCACAGGGGTGGCTTGCCCAAGGTGTGAGCCACTGGCCATTGGGGCACTGAATGATCCCCGGGATGTGCCTGAGGCCCTGACTTGAGTGCCTGAAGTATAGCTGGGGGGCGAGCTCTCTGCTGTGGTGCTAAAGCTGTGTCCCCCGTCCCCCCCGCCAGAGTCATCCTGGTACTCAAGCCTAAGCCAGGACCAAGAAGATCCAGTGCTCATCTTGAAACTGCCTGCTGGGTCCTCGGGGCACCTCTGGCGCGGGGCTATCCCCAAAGGGTGAATGACTCCTGCCTTTCAGGGCTGCTCTAACACGCTCCTGACTCGCACTCTGTAGCAGCTCCAGGCAGCCGTCTCCTCTTTCTTTCAGCAACTCAAGAAGTCCCGCCAGATTGAGGAGGAGATGATGTATGGCAGCACCCCTCGGACCCCCAGCAAGAGACGGGTCGGGGGTCTCACCACACCTGGCAAAGTGCGGAAGGTAAGCGCAGTTTGTGGCATTCCTGTCCAAAATCCAAGGGGGTGCCCACATTTAGGGAATCACGTGCGGCTCCAGTTGCTTTGTGCATGTACACAAAGTCCAAGATGGGATTGAGCTGGAGGAGGGGTGTGTGTGTGAGAGAGAGATGCAGGGGGGACAGGAGGGGAGGGGGGGATTGACAAGTCCACGATGACTAAATGGGGAGTGGGGGCAGCGTGCCAGTGCTCCTCTGCTGTAGTGAGAGCGGGGCCTGCTTTGGCCCCCGTGTCGGGGGAGCTGCCGCCCTAACCCTCGGCTTTTCCCTGCAGCTCAATGTCACGGCCACCACCCCCAACAGCACCATCCGCTCCGCCCTGGGCGGCTCCGTGTTCAGCTCCCCGGCATCCCACCCGCCGCGTTCTGGAGGGAAGGTGAGCGGCTGCCTCTCATTCCCACCCCGTTGCAGAGACTGCTGACATCCAAGTGTGGGGAGGAAAGCCCCCAAAACAGCCCAGCTGAGCACGCTCAGTGGCCAGCCACTGGGGGAGGGGGTGGGTGGTGGAAAAGGAGGATGAAGGACAAGGCGTAGATGTAAGTAGTGTAAAGAGAAGCACCTCACTGGCGGAAGAGGGGATTTCCTAGTTCACAACAATGGAGGTTTTACTGTAGCGGCAGAGCGTCCAGCCCGCCCCACCAAGGAGAAGAGTTCCATCTTTCTAACTTGGCTCTCGGTATGAAACGTTTAAAAATCAGCCATGCTAATGCAACTGCCCTTCATTGTCTGCATCTTGTAGGTTCAAAGGGGCTGGGAGCGCCCTGCAGCTAGTTCAAGCAGTACGTCAGATTCCGAGTGCTTTACGAGAATCTGTTGCCTTCCCTGCAGTGCAGTTTGTTGTTAGTGTTGCAGGCCAAAGATGGGGAGGTAGTTGGTCCAATGGTCCACGCTCTCCCTATGCCTCAGGTTGCAGCGAAGGCTGATGTGCTTCAGTTCCACCCTCAGACCTCCCTGGCCGAATCCAACACTCAGCTGCGTGCAGCGGCTTCATGATGCTTTGACTTGCACGCAGACTGGTTGCACTTTTGTGTGTGCAAAGACTAAAAGCATTCTTTGGAGTGACGTAAGACCCAAGTGATAGCAGGGGCTTTTCTTCTTGATGCTAACCGGTGTGTGTGTGTGTGTGTGTGTGTGAATATTCACAACCACACTTTGTTGCAGATCCTACTTACCTCTCCCCCACCCCCATCTCAGCGGTGTCTGTCACAAGCAAACAGAAGTCCACTTCAGATGACTTCAGCAAAAAAATATAGCTGCCAAGTTCACGCACAGCCAGAAAAGGACAAAAGCCACCCCCCCAATTCCAGACTGCAGCTCTTCCCAGTGGCTGGTAGCCCAGCCCGGTGATGCTGCCTCGTTCGGGGCACCCCCCCAGTTGCCTTCTAGGCTCTAACCACTATTGCCGCTCCCCTCTCTGACTCTGCAGCCTGTCCGGACGCCGAGGCGCGTGACCCCCAAGCCTTCTCACCAAGGACGCTTGGAGCGCAACAAGGAGAACGTGTCCCAGCTCAACGGAACGGCTCTGAGCGGTGGGTGCACCCCCACATCCCCCGTCCAGCGTACCTGCAGCATTAATTCTGTTGCCAGCACCTACTCAGACTTCGTGGTAATTGCCCTCTTCTCAACACGTCTACTCCTGCAGCCACCAGTGTCCCGCCCGCCCACCACCTCCCCTCCCGGCTCCACTCCTGGCTCGGCCGCAAGCCTTGTGGAGCCAGAGAGCACCCAACAGTGCACACCATTTGTGAACTTTTTCTTGGCGGTGACTGTACAGGCCTCTTGCAGGCAGCCATCCGGGGGGCCTTAGAAGGCCCGCCGCCGCCCCAGCATCTAGGTGGCCGCAGCAGCTTCCGCCGCGTGGAGCATAATGGCAAGCACGGAGGGAAGATCTGCACTTGCCGACAGGAGTCGTTTTATGGCCCCTGTCACAGAAGCGTGTGCGTGCAGCACCAAAAGCAGCGGCCCAGCCCGCTCAACCCACAGCCCTTGCCTGCTCACGTGGCCTCGAGCACAGACGTTGCCTGGCCTTGCTGCTGTGGCGCAGGGACACTCTCATGGGCAAACTCCCGCTACACGCAAGCATATGTAATAAAGCCCTGGCATATTGCATGTGGAGCAGTGGCGAGGCAAACAGCGTATCTGGAATCCACAGGGGTTTTCTTGGGATGGGCTGAGTGCTCCTCTGCCTCCCTCAAAGTAGCTGCTTAATATTTTTTTTGAAAGAGAAGAGTCCTCAGAGCTTCCCGACAGGTGTTTGCAGCGTGTCTGCTTCTTGCCCTCTCTTCCGGCTAACAAGCTTGGTCTGTGAGGAAGGTGCCCTCGTGGCGTCCCTCCCTCACCCGCGCTGGCCTAGATGTGCACGCAGCCCCAAGAGAAAGGAAGTGCTGCTGCTGCTCTTGGGTCCACCTGCATCACATGCATTTTTCTCCTTCTTTTCACAGCACGGACTTTCAAAGGCTTCCAAATCTGAGTTCAGGTCCTGCATCCTCAACTCCACGGCTTCCAATATTGAGAGCTGAAGAGGAGGAGTGTGTTGCGTGCTGCGCGCGGGGGGGGGGAGGGAGGAAGGCAGCTCCAACTGCCCCCCGCTGGCCCTCTTTCTAGCCTGTAGGTTAGAGAGTTGGGCAAAGCTCTGCAGCTCCCCCACCGATCCTGCCTGGTGCTGCTGCCTCTTGGTGGTGGAGGGCCACTTTTAACTTGTTTTTATTGCAATGACTTTTTGCAAAAAAAGGAAAGAAAAAATATTTTTAAAAGAATAAAAGTAAAGATGCGGAGGGTGCTGAGTACAGGCCTGCTCCCCTGCACAGGCTGCTGCCTATGCAAGGGTTTCCAGCACCAGGAGGGGTGCGCTTGGCCCACAAGGCCTGGTTTGCCAAGCACCTCTCTCCATCCCCTTTTCTCTCTCTCTCTGCTAGGCAGATATGTAGGATAGATCCACTGTGGGAGTGCTCCTCTGTCCATCCCATTAGTGTAAGGGAATGAAATGGCCTTCCGTTTGGGGGGGGGGGGAGTGGGGCGAGGCCTTTCCTGCATAAGCTGCCCTCTCGAGAGAGGACATGAGCGGTTTGCTCTGGGGCAGCCCTAACAGGCAGCATCTCATCCTGCTTGGCGTGTCTTAGGCGGACAGGCCCCCGGACCTTGCGGGAAGCCTGCTTGAATCTGCCGTGCTTGCTCAAGTGTCCTGTTCCGCAGGAGGAGGCGGTAACTGTAGTTCTCCCCTGGCTGAGCTGGGTTCTGTAAACCTTATAATAAGATGCCCCCCTCTTGCGAGGGTCCTGCCCCCTTTCTCTTGGGGATGGAGGAAGAGGCAGGGCAGGAGAGTGGACTTCTGCCATCTGTACCCAATGATCATGGCTAGATTTGCACCTTGTTTTCACTACAGTCCTATTTATTTGTATGGGAGTGTTCACTCTTTGTTTATCTGCTGTTCCTCTAATAAGTATTGAATAATCAATTGTATTGCTCTGATTGGGGGCTTGGGCTGGAGTGAATAGCTCTACCCTCACATGCACCCCTTTCCTGGGCTCGGGGGGGGGGGGAGTTGCTTCTCGTCACCGGTCTGCCCTCCACTCTCTTGCTGCCCAAGAGGCTGGACTATATCCTGACTGCAGGCCAATAAGGGTTACAGCAGTAACTTTCTTAATGAAATGACTGTTATTCACCTGTTTTGTTTGTCTTATGCATTTTAACGCTACATAAAATATCGTATGATTCTACATTCATGTTGTGCTTGTTCTCTTTAGTGGTGAAGCTCTTTTTTTAAACTGAACAAATATCTGCACTACCCCTTGAAGTGGTTGTAAGGGGCCCCACCGCAACGGCCTCGGAAGCGGAAACTCGCTTCGGTCCAAGCAGCCAAGGCCAGAGCAGTGTGTGCGGGGGCACTGGAGGAGGAAGAGAAGCCGGTCTCCTGCTCGCTCGCGGACGGGCTGCTCGGCCACCCGGAGTGCCTCAGGGCCATCTCGGAGCAAGGCCCTCCTCCCGGCTGTCATCGGCCCACAGCACGAATATAAGTGGTCCATGGCCCACATGCCACGTCGACCACACAAAGGTTACAGTCCACAAAGTAGCAAACTTTCCTCGGCTGGTCAGAGCTGGCTGCGTCCCGGTGTCCCAACTGGCCATATTTACCTACACACAAGAACGGCTGTTACCGCTGTGGAGAGGGGCCACGACTGCAAAGTCAGGCAGCTGGGGCCCTCCCTTACTTACCCCAGCCCCAGGTGTAGAGATCGCCAGTGCCTGAGGGAGAGATGAAAGGGACAGGTGAGGCTGTGCTCCAGCAGCTTCTAGTACAAGCTCTAGAAGCCCCCCCCCCCGCCCCACGACAGCCAAGTAAACCCAGGAAAGGAATGCCCAAGGTAAGCACACAACGAGCCTACCCCATCAATACATTTCCCAACCAAAAAAACCAACTACCACAAGGTGAACTCCTAAGAGCTGGAGGAAGTGGTGATTTCTGCAAATGTTTTTGATTGTATTTAATGTATTTTGGATGGGGCCTTTTTTTGTCAGAGCCTCCTGCCAACAAGGAGGTTCTTCTTTCATGGGGGCACTTTGTAGTAGTTATGCTCAAACTGCCAGGTGTCTAATTAAAATTCAGGGGACCATTTTAAAGCCCCTTTGCACTTCACCAGCAGCCCTTCTCTGGTTTGTACATTTCCCCATTCCACAAGGAACAGCCTTGGAATTTCTTTTTCGGTTTGGGGCAAGGAAGTCTTGAGACAGCAGCTGCCTCTGCACTTGCCCGCCTCTCGCCACACCGCCCTCTTTCCAAGGGTAATTGAGCATCATCCTCTTACATGTCACAGCAGCTGTGTGTCGTGATCCACAGCTGACCTTGCGGACTTCCGCCCCACAAGGCATATCCAGCAAAGCAGGGAAGGGTTGGATTGAAATGAATGCAGCTTTGTGGGGGCCTGTCACTGCTTCCTGCCGCTGTGCTACATTCAGCTCCATGTCCCCTAGAAACAGGCAAATGACTAATAAACAAAAAAAGAGCAACCCTGCCCATGTTTGGAGGCAGGGTACAAGGCCAAGTCTGAAAAGCCACAGGAGTGAATTTGGCCTGGGCTGGATCTGGCAGCTGACTGAGCAGCTGTACAGCCTGGCCGCAACTCACCTCCGCTCGCCTCCACTGCAGGGGTTGCTTGACTCTCAGCCACAGCTTTGGAAGGCAGTGCAAGCTGTCCTGACTCGTTCCAGCCCCAGATGTACAAGTCGCCTGTCTCTGGGAGAGAGAGAATGTTTGCTGGGCTGTAGCCCAGAGGCCTTTCTCCCTTTCAGAAGAGAGGATGGCACAATAGGCCAGGCAAAATGTCTTCCCTAGGTCAGTGTTAGCTGTCTGGGGCATGCTGGGAGTTGTAGGCCAAAAACATCTGGGAACCCAAGGTTGGAGAGCTCTGCCCTAGGTGAAGGTAGCTCTGGCCCTCGGAGGTGTGTGTCTTCCCAGGCAGGAGGGGGCTCATTCTCCCCGTGCTGGGGGCAGAGCAACCGGCTTCTTTAGGTTTCGGAGCGGCAGGGAGGTGGTTGTGTGCTTTTCAAGGATGTGCGACCAGAGGCAAAAGAGGACCTGGTTTTTAGTGGGTGTGTAGAAAAGAGAAGCTGCAGCTCCCAAAATGTCATCTTTGATGCAGCTGTTAAAAATACAGGAGCCCAGTCCTTGTATCCCTCCCCACAGACAGATGGAGATTACGCTCAAAGAGGGCACCCGCAGTGCCTTGCTTAAATGACAAGCTCGAGCTGCAGCAGCGAGCCTCTTTTGGGGACACCCCCCCCCTACTGCCCTTGTTGAGAATGTGTGCAGCGGCCGCAGCCCACCACTTTACCGCTGATGCCAGCCGAATGCCAGCCGCCAGCTGCTATGTCCGCCATGGGGACCCCGTGCAAGGCTTCCAGGAGCTGCGGCTCCGCTCTGCTCTCCAGCTCCCCGTGGCCAAGCTGCCCGTGCCTGAGAAGAGAGGGCGCAAGCAGCGGCAGAGCTCAGTGCCACCCGAAGGGGCGCGCCCCCGCCCGCCCGCCGTCACCGCCGCCCCTGCGGCCGGACTCACCTGCCGCTGCCCCACGAGAAGACGGTCCCCGCCACGCTCAGCAGCACCACGTGCTCGTGGCCCAGAGCCAGCTTGCGTGCCTGCAGCGCCGCAGAGAGCGGCGTGAAGAAAGGCGGCCGGGGGGCCACATACCCGCCAGGCACCAGGGGCAGATCTGCGGGCACAAGAGGAACTGTCAGAAGCCAGGGGGCGCCCTGCGCCAGCAGCCTCTCTCGGCACGGCGGCTGCCCCCACCTGCGGCGGCCGCTTCCTCCGGCAGGAGCTCTCGGCGCCAGGCGGGCTTGCCGTCCAGGATGCCGGCCGAGCCTTCCTCCGCCCCCAGCGGCCAGCCTTCCAGCGCGGCCTCCCGCAGCAGCAGCACGTGTGTCTCCGAGGGCAGCGCGTCGAGGCAGTCCTTGGGCAGCGCCGCGCGCACCGCGCCCTGCAGCAGCAGCCCCGGCGCAGAGCCTGTGGAGGGAGAGGAGAGCAGGGGCGGGTGAGCGGGCGGGAGAGCCCCCGGTCCCAAACGCGGCCTTCGGCGGGGCAAACTGCGGGAAACCAGCCCGAGCCCCCGCCCCGTTCAGGCACCAAACGCTGCCGCTGTAGTCACGGCTGGCGGCTTAAGGAGAGACCGGTGTCTCCCAGGGCTGACGACCGGCTGCCGCCTCGCTAGGCGAAAGGCCCGAATGGGCGCTGGCTGCGGCGGTGAGAGCCTTTTCAGCCCGGTCGGGGCCGCGGGGTCCACGCGGGGCCACCTCGAGCCCACTGGCAGCCTGGTCCCGGGCTGAGCGCGTGAGCGTGAAGAAGGGCCCGCGGTCACTCCAGCAGCCCCAGTCGAAAGGATCGGCGGCCAGGGCGAGCAGGCCTGACTCGGGACAAGGCCACTGAGCACCCGCCCTGGAAGCCCGCCGGCACGGGGATGGCTGGGCGGGGTCGCACCGGTGGGCACGATCGCGACGAAGCTCCAGCTCGCCCGCACGCGGCGGATTCGCTCGGGCTCGCCCAGCGCCACCGGCTCCAGCCCGGCCTCCGTCGCCGCCCCGAAGCGGAACCCGAACTGGAACCAGCCGTCCCGTCGGGCCCGGCCCAGGCCGGCGCTCTCCTGCATCGCTCGGACGCACGGCCAGGCAGGGAGAAAGCGACTCGGCTGGCTGCCGGGCCCGCCCTTTCCGCCGCCGCCCTTGGCTCTCCTTCCACGGGCCCCGGCGGGGTTTGGGCGACGGACGGCCCCACGTACAGCCGCGCCGCGCGCCCCTCCAGGGCTGGCCGGTCGGCCCTCCGTGGCCACAGCTAGGCGCCCCTGGGGCGGCGGCAGCAGCAGCAGCAGCCGCGCTGGGTACTGGAGCGGCTTCGGTCCAGGCCTCAAGCAGCCCCAGCCTTGGATGCAAATTGGGGCACGAAAGCGCATTCCCCGCAGCACCTGCCTTGCGGCATCATCAGCTTTCCCCAAACGGGGCTGCTTCCACCTATTTTGGACTGCAACCGGCCATGCTAGGGCTGATGGGAGCTGTAGTCCAACATAATCTGGAGCACAGCCCGTGCCGTCACCCTCCCCCCCTCACCTTTCGGCAGACGTTAGAATCCTCTCTAAAACTATCAGCTGTAAAAGACTACGCGGAAACAAAAATGGTGAGGGAGGTTACAGCATTTGCTGCATAAGGTCAGATGAGAGTAAGAAGGGCACAACTGCCAAATTCAGTGAGCACGAGCGACTATAGTCCCCCCCCCTAAATACGAGAAGGATGATTCAGATTAAATCAGATTAAAAGGAGTTTTGCTCCCCCCCCCCCTCCTGTGGAACACATTGGCAGAAAAGGCAAGGAAATCTTTAACAGGTTTAAAAAGATCCAGAGGTCAATCGAAGCTCACACTGCAGGTTCACCAGCAGGGGCAAATAATATCTCATAAACTGCCCAGAGAGCTTTGGCAATTGGGAGATATAGTGTGTTTTATTTATTACATTTCTTTATCTTTGCATACCAGATCAGCTAAAAGAGTATGTTACTACTAGTGTGTCTTGCTTTGAGAAACCTGACTGACTATATTTATGGAAGAATTTCCATCCATCAGGCGATCACTCGTGACCGAGTAAGATCGTCTTCCGGGATAAAAGGAGGAAATTCTAAAGAAGATTGTGTAGACTCTAGCGATGGGTCCGTAAGTGACTGTGGAGGCCAATTCTAGATCCACACAGCCTTCAGTTCAGATTTAATACCTGCAGTAAGGGGAATAAAACAAGGCTGTATGTTGGCACAACTTGTATTTAATCTTTACATAAATGACAAGGCGGCTCAGCTCAACATTGGCAATGTACTGCCTGTTGGTACTCATCATCATCAGGCGATCACTCGTGACCGAGTAAGATTGTCTTCCGGGATAAAAGGAGGAAATTCTAAAGAAGATTGTGTAGACTCTAGCGATGGGTCCGTAAGTGACTGTGGAGGCCAATTCTAGATCCACACAGCTTCCCACAGTGAGGACACAGGTTACCAGATAGAAGATGGTCCTGTAAAGGATTCATTTGACGTGCTTTTCGCTTAGCACGTTTCTCCCTTTCACCTTGCACTCGGGCTTCTTCAAAGTCCATGGAACCTTTGTGAAAGGCCAACCTCCATTTAGATCGTTCATGGGCCAGAGCTTCCCAGTTTTCGATGTTTATATTGCATTTTTTTAGATTAGCCTTATGAACATCTTTAAACCTCTTATATTGACCACCGATATTCCGCTTTCCATCCTTGAGTTGGGAGTAAAGTAACTGCTTTGGGAGACGGCAGTCAGGCATTCGAGCAACATGACCGGTCCACTGAAGTTGGCGTTGAAGGATCATTTTTTCAATGCTAGTAGTCTTTGCTTCTTCCAGTACACTGACATTTGTTCGCCTATCTTCCCAAGTAATTTGCAGGATTTTCCGGAGGCAACGTTGATGAAACCTTTCAAGGAGGTGGAAGTGACGTTTATAGATAGTCCATGTTTCGCAGGCATACAATAAAGTTGGTAATACAATGGCTTCATAAATCCAGCGTTTTGGTCTTCTTACAGATATCCCGATCCTCGAACACTCTATGTTTCATTCGAGAAAATGCGGCACTTGCGGAGCTCAGACGATGCTGGATTTCACTGTCGATGTTAGCTGTAACAGAAAGATAGCTGCCAAGATAGAGAAAATGATCGACATTTTCCAGTATTGTCCCGCCAAGCTGGATAGATGGCATCACCAAAGGATTGGCTTGCACTTGCTGATGAAGCACTTTGGTTTTTTTGATGTTAAGTGAGAGACCAAGTTTTTCGTATGCTTCTGCAAAAGCATTTAGGATAGTTTGGAGATCAGTCCTCTGAATGTGCGGAGACCACATTATCATCAGCATACTGAAGTTCCACAACAGAGGTTGTAATTACCTTACTTTTTGCTTTCAGCCTGCTGAGATTAAAAAGCTTTCCATCTGTTCGATATATAATTCCCACACCGGTGGGAAGTTTCCCCTTGACAAGATGTAAAACCATGGCGATGAAAATGGCAAATAATGTTGGGGCGATAACACATCCCTGTTTAACACCTGATCCCACTTTAAATGGAGCACCATGAGAGCCGTTGTTGTCCAAAACCGTTGCCGTCATGTTGTCATGGAGAAGTCGCAAGATATTCACAAATTTATTGGGGCATCCAATTTTCATAAGGATAGTCCAGAGAGCTGTACGGTCTACAGTATCAAAGGCCTTAGCCAGATCGATAAATGCCATATAAAGGGGTTGATTTTGCTCCCGGCATTTTTCTTGGAGCTGACGTGCAGTAAAAATCATGTCTACTGTCCCTCTAGAGGGGCGGAAACCATATTGAGTTTCAGGGAGGATCTCTTCTGAAATAGATAGAAGACGGTTTGCGAGAATCCTAGCAAATATTTTACCTGCGGTTGCTAAGAGAGAAATGCCCCGATAGTTTCCACAGTCTGTTCTATCACCCTTCTTAAAGAGGGTGATAATTATGGCATCCCTGAAGTCTTCTGGGATCTCTTCTCTTATCCAGATTTTTTCGATGAGTTTATGAAGATGTTGTACAAGTTCGGGGCCCCCTTCTTTAAAGATTTCAGCAGGAATCCCATCTGGTCCACTAGCTTTGTTGTTCTTCATTTGATTAATGGCTTTTTTTACTTCATCCAAAGTGGGGAGTATTGCACAAAGTGGGGAGTATTGCACTGTTGGTACTATGTCAGAAGGCACCAGTATCTGCTGTCTTGAAGAGAAACCTGGTGATCGGGGTAAACTAGCCCGTGCTTCTGGAAACTACCGTATTTTTCCGTCTATAAGACACCCCCATGTATAAGACGCCCCTACTGGGCAGTTTCGCAACCGCGCCGTTCTCTCCTCGGCTTACTTCCGTGTATAAGACGACCCTCAATTTTTAGTCTAACAATTTTAGGAAAAAGTATAGTCTTATACATGGAAAAATACTGTATGCCCCAGTTACCTCCCATAGTCCTGAAACCAACCCCCCCCCCAGGGTGAAACGGCCTTCTGGGTCCAAGAAGGTGATCTTTGGTTTCCTTTCCCTAGGTGCAGCACTTGGCATTTATCCCTATTAAATTTCATTCTGTTGTTTTCGGCCCAGTGCTCCAGCCTATCGAGGTCACTTTGAATTTTGTTTCTGTCTTCCAGAGTATTAGCTGTTCCACCCAGCTTTGTGTCATCTGCAAATCTGATAAGCATTCCCTGTACCTCCTCATCCAAGTCATTAATAAAAATGTTGAAGAGCACTGGGCCCAGGACCGAGTTCTTCGAGTGGTCATCTGTGCAGTCACACACATGGGCTCCATCCGCGCCTGTGCGGTGGCCATTTCAGGAAGTTCTAAAGCTGAGGAGAATCGGACGGGAGCCCCTCCCCCATCGCGCATGCTCCTTGCGCGGCTCCCGCCTGTTCCCTCAGTTCCCTGAGACCGCCTATTGCGAGCCTCGAGACCGAGGGAAAAACCCATACTCAACATTGTTCTCAACATCGATAATGAGGAATGCATCTCCAAAAATTTAATACATTCAACTCAACCTAGAGATCGAGTTGGAAAAGCATACAGTAACCCTTCCGATACCTATCCCAGTCAGATATCTATCGAACTCGATGTAGACACCGAAGCAGGGATGGATGGGTGGGTTGTGTGACTGCACAGATGACCACTCGAAGAACTACGGTTACAGGTTACCTGTCTTTCTTCTTCGTGGTTTCTGTGCATCACATACATGGGCAGAGTAGCAAGCTGACTTACCGGAGGTGGGCCAGTCGACACTCACAAAATCATTGAGGACAGTACCGCCCTGCCGAATGCGTTTGGTGCTCTCGCACGAACATTGAGGCAGTAGTGGCGGATAAATGTTGAAGGAGTGGACCAAGTTGCAGCCCGGCGCAAGTCTTGTAAAGGGATTCCCCTTCAAAATGCTGTCGAAGTGGAAAGATGAGCTTTAATAGTCCTTGGTAATTGCCTATTAGCAAGTTGGTATGCTAATTTGATCGTCTCTACAATCCAAGATGCAAGCCTTTGTTTTGATACGGGCTGTCCTATCTTAGGATTTCCATAGCAAATGAATAGCTAGTTAGTTTGCCTAACCACTTTAGTGTGCTGTGTATAGAATGCTAGAGCTCAACACAATGTCCTGTCCCAAATGAAATTCGGAGACAACTTTGGGAACAAATGTGGGGGAAATGTCGAATAAACCAATTTTGCAGGTTCCTTATTCGGAGCCGAGCATGCTGCACAACGGTAATGGTCGATGCCATATGCCCAAGCAGACGTTGAATGGAGTGAGCGGATTACATCTTTCGACTGAAGATTGTCTTTGTTGCAGTAATTTTTGTATCCTGTCTGAAGGTAGGTATGCCCGACCATCGTTCGCATTCAAGCGAGCACCGAGAAACTGTATTTCTTTTACAGCGTGCAGAACCGACTTCTTCGAGTTCAAGCAGAGACCTAGATCTTCCATGAAACTGAGGGTATCTGTGAGTGCTTGTCAAAGCATCAACTTCGATGGTGCCACAATTAGCCAGTCGTCGAGATAGGGAAAGATGTTGATGCCTCTGGTTTGAAGGGAGGCACAGACGACGGCGATGCACTTTGTGAACACCCTCGGCGCGGTGGAGAGACCGAACGGAAGAACTGTGAACTGGTAAGTACTTTCTGCTATTCGGAACCGTAGGTATTTTTGACTTTCTTCGTGGATCACGATGTGAAAGTACGCGTCCTTGAGGTCCTGCGTAGTAGGGGCAGGATCGACTGGAGTGTGACCATGCGAAACTTTCGAGGCGAGATGAACCGGTTGAGTCCTTAGGTCTAAGATCGGTCGGAGCCCTCCTCCCTTTTTCGATACCGTGAAGTACATTGAATACAGTCCCTCCTGCATGTTTGATTGGAGAACTGGTATTATGGCTCCTTTTTGAAGAAGAGTTCTTCCAACAATGTTGGATTCGGTGTGGTGGTGCGAATGCCGAGAAAAGGAGGAAGAGCTTTGAATTCGATCTTGTAACCGTGCCGAATGATGTTTAGTACCCATCGGTCCGTGGTGATGTTGTTCCAGGACCGAAGGTGTTGGCTTAAACAGTTTCCGAAGATGGTATTCTCGGCTGATTGAAATCTTTCGGTGCTTGTATTTATTTGCTTTACGATGGAGGGGCAAGAGGAGTCAAACCCGATGCTTGGAGAAATCTCCCCCTCGACGGGTTCCGCGGTACCAAGGTTGGTAGGAGGTACACTGAGGTGCTTGGGTGGCTCTGCCTCTGGATTGGCGATCACCTCCTCTATAGACATTCGATGCCGGTTGGAACGGTGCCGATGCATATTCGAGGTGGCCCCATCGCCTCCTTCTGTATGATCTTTGTTGAATCTGGGGAAGGAGTCCCATTTTTTTGGCATTAGTTTGTGCTTTTTGCACCGCATCCAATGAGTCATCCGTCGTGGTATTGAATAGGCCTGACCCATCGAACGGGAGATCTTCGATGTGTGTCTTTGTGTCGGTAGAGAGGTTCGAAGAACGTAACCATGCATGTCTTCTTAGAGCTACCGACGCGATCATAGAACGAGCATGGGTGTCTAGCAGTGTTCATTTGCAGAGCAGCCATGTCCATAGCCTCTTTCTGAAAAACTCTGGCCAACTCCCGTTTCTCATCCGGGAGATAGTCGCATAAATCCCCCATTTTCTCGATCAAGAACATCTGGTATCAAGCCATCACTGCTTCATAATTCGATATCTTTAGCCCCATAGAGGAGGAGGCATACACTCTGAGGCCATAGGAGTCTAGTCTCTTTCCTTCCTTATCTGTGGGAACACTGTGCTGCTTCCCTCTGTGTGATTGTGCCGACTTAACTATAATTGAATTGGGTACTGGGTGCGAAAATAAAATTTTTGCGCTGTCTTCTTGCACTCTGTACATAGATTCTAATTTCCTAGCTGTGGGCTTTGTCGATGCCGGAGTTTTCCACACCTCCTGCACGGTCTCTAGCAGAGTAGGAAGGAATGGTATCAATGTAGTGGAGGTCTGCGAAGTTTGGAGGATATTATATATTGGATCTTTCGTTTTCGGTTCCTCTGTTTTAGATTCTAAACCCAGAGCCGCTGTCATTTTGGCAACATGTTCTGCGAAGGAACCCATGTCCTCTGACGGCTGAGATCGCAGCCTTCGACTCGACCTCAGGGTCTGGTGAGATTGAATGGACTGAAGACTGTACAGAGTCCGAGTCAGAAGAATAGTCTGCTTCACTCTGAACCACAGGTAAATTCACACCCGAGGAAGTTGCTAGTTGATGCTACTGTTTGCTCTTGTACAGGTGGAGTAGTGCGACGTGGCTGTTCCGCTGTAGCTACTTGAACTCGGCCTCCGGTTGGTGAAGGGGACCTAGTTCGGATTCAAATGTAGCGGGTCTCACGGCTTTCTCTGCTGTGCGACCTTTGGTGTCGAGATTGAGATCGGTACCGAGGTGGGCTATAAGATGGTGAACAGTATCAGTCTGTAATAACATGAACACGATGTGGATGCGATCGAGTATACAGATTCTTCTCTTTCTCTTGGTGATCGAGCCCGATGTCGCACAACAGTCTTCCTTGCAGTCTATAATAGCGTGGAGAACGCGACTCCGTTCTTGTGTAATAGCACTCTCGAGAGCGAACGGTTTCTCGGGGTCGAGAACGAGCTTCCTGTACAAGGTGCTGTCGAGTTGGAGGTGTCTCAACGATTTCTCCTTCCGAAACGGATGGCACTGGCATCGATGCTGAAGGTCTAGCTGGGGATCTTGATTTTGATCTCTTCAACAGCTGGGGAGCAGTCGATCCCGACTGTCTGTTTTGCTCGTGGCCTAGTGATCGGAGGCGACCAATCCCGAGCTTCAAGTTGCTCATGAGGCACCTTGGCAGCAGGTTTCGGAGCAATTAGAGTGTGGAGAGCCCTCGGCACTCTTCTTCTGCTTCCGTCTTTTTTCCTCTTCTTTCTTTCTGAGCTTGTCTGAGCTTTTGTGCACCTTCTTTGCCAGTTTTTTGAGGAGGCAGCCGCGTTTATTATTTACTTATTATTTGGATTTATTTATCGCCCATCTGGCCGGCAAACCGGCCACCCTGGGCGATGTACATAAGATAAAAACAGGATAAAAACCGCGTTTTAGTGGTATGTTGAGACGAAGGGATTTTTCTATGCTCCTTCGGTTTCTCCGCCTCAGATGGTGCTGTGGCTGAAAGTGTCTGGTGGGAGCTTGGTCCCACATTTTCCGCACTTCGAAAAGGGGCCTTTAGGAGGCATAATCGTAGATTAGATGAAAGAAAGTGAAGAAAACGAAGATAGAGAGAAGGAGGAATACTAACGATTATTTTTTTTGGTTTTTTTTTAGATGAAGATGAGAGAAAATATTAAAGAGGAAATATGAGGAAAATTGAAGATTTTTTTGAAGTAAAAGTCTATAGGTTGGTTTTGACCTTTAAAACCCTATACAGCTCCGGTCCAGTCTATCTCAAGGAGTGTCTCCAGCAACACCAAGTAGGCCGCTCAACAAGATCTGCCACAGACGGCCTTCTCCTTGTCCCTTCAGCCAGAGCAGCTAGACTGGTGGGGACTAGGAAGAGGGCCTTTTCTGTGGCGGCCCCCGTACTGTGGAACTCTCCCGAGTGACCTCCGCCATGCCCCCTCTCTGCTGAGCTTCCGCTGCTCACTAAAAACATGGCTGTTCAGGCGGGAATATGGGGTGGGCTAAGATGTTAAAATGTTATACTGTTTTAAATGTATTTTATCCTGTTTTTATCTTATGTACATCACCCAGGGTGGCCAGTTTGCCGGCCAGATGGGCGATTAATAATAATAATAATAATAGAGAAAAAACTTTCATGTCAGGAAAAGGAGAACGTTCCCAAACGCTGCCACTCGCAATGGCGGTCGAAGAGGAACTGAGGGAACGGGCAGGAGCCGCGCAAGGAGCACGCATGATGGGGGAGGGGCTCCCACCCGATTCTCCTCAGCTTTAGAACTTCCCGAAATGGCCACCACGCAGGCGCGGAGCCCATGTGTGTGATGCACAGAGACCATGAAGAATTAAGAGCATTTTTTTCCTGACCAATAATAAGTGTTCTGCCAGAGTGATTCCCTTCCGTACATACGTGCATGGAGAGGTAGGTGTAAAGCTGTTGCTTCCAACTGAACAAAGAACACTGACATACTTGAGAGAAACGAAAACTTCTGGATCGACAGATTCAGAACTCTTAGTATGGCCTTAACCTGGAGGACAATTCATAAGCTTTATACCACTCACAGCTCTATTTTTTTCTTCTCTGGAATTTTCAAACTGCCACTCTTGGTATCCATTTAACATCGCAGCTATTTATTTATTATATTTATTAATCGCCCATCTGGCCAGTCACCCGGCCACCCTTGATGAGGGCGGAAGCCAAACACTTCGCACTAAATATATTTTGAAATTATATGCATGTGTGCGCATGTGTGTCGTGACATGACTTGTATTATAATGGCTACTGGCTGCAAACAATACACTTGGCTGGACATTCAGGCACCTTCCACGCCAGCATCACACCAGTTTTTTTTTTTTTGGGGGGGGGGAATAACGATTCTGAGAACTGCATGAATTTGCTTTACAGAAAGAAATATTTGCATAGTTTTCAATTTTCATTTCATACAGTGCATCACATTATTTCCGATACACCTTTGCTTATAATGGTAGCCCTTATTTGCCACAGAGGGCCAGGGAATGTAATGCCAGGGCTCTGTCACGGCATGCAAGAGCAGGAGTGGAACAGCAAGAACAGCGTGGCAGTAAGGTGGCTTCCCCTACACTGAGGCAGAGGAAGAAGCCACAGGAAGTGCAACCACAGACCACTGAGCAGTGGTGAGTGTCAGACAAAGACTGGACTTCCGGCAGCAGCAGCAGCAGCAGATGGCACGCGTGCAGCACAAGCAGCTGAGTGACCTTCCAAGCCCCCCACAGAAGCCAGAGCCCGTGGCACCAGCACCGCCACGCGGCTGTGGCAGCATCAGTGAGGTTCATTCTCCAGGGAAAGGCAAGAACAGCAGCGTGCTGCGTAAAGCCACCGCAGCCACCAAACACACAAGCCACAGCAGATTAGAAAGGTGCCTACAGTCATTGGGCAGTGGCCGTGGCTGGCCTACAGAGAGTACCCTTGCCCCTTCCCTGGTCTCCGCACCCAGTCCCGCAACAAGCCCCGATGCCCAGCCTGGCGCCCATGCCCTGCCGCCGCCTCTCCCAGCAGACCGGACGTGGACAGGCTCTCACTCCCCACCGGCAGGATTGGCCTTGATCAAGCTGTGAGCCACGGCCTGCGCCAGGCACTCCTTGGCAGTTTGTGCCAGCCGGGGCTTGTCCTTCAGCCCGGCCATGACAGACAGGATCTCCAGCATCTCGCTCTCCATAAGTTTCGCCGCCACCTCCTTGTCGGCTGCCACCATGTTCCTCGCCACCACCACGCCGCGGTGCTGAAGCTCCGTGCTGGGGCTGAGCAGCAGGGCCTGCAGGATCTCCAGCCAATCGGCTGTCTGAGGAGAGGGCACAAGGACAGTCAGGAAACACGGGGAAAGGCTCTGCCCTGCACAGGCCTGCCATGGAAAAAGGGACAATTGCTAAAAGGAAGCACTATCAAATTTGCTGCTACGTTTGGACGGCTTTAAAAGACGAATTCATGGAGAAGGCTATCAATGCCTACTAGTTATGATGGTTCCTGTATCCATGGCAGGATGCCTCTCAACACCGATTGCTGGGGAACACGAGCGGGAGGGTGCTGTCACCCTCATGTTCTGCTTGCGGCCTTCCCATTCTGTGGGAACAGAATGATGGAGCGGATGGGCCTTTGGTCTGATCCAGCACGGCTCTTCTGTTCTGTCTCTATGTTGGGCCTACCTAACCTACCAGGACAAACACAACAGGGCAAAGCACAGGGGCCACAGCCGGTAAAAACCCAGGCAGGCGACAAACAGCCGTCTCGTACAACGGGCGGCACTCACCACTTGCGGGATGCGGGTGCAGATCTGGGGCAGCAGCGAAGTTAACACGGCCAGCGTCCCCGAAGCTGCCTGCCGGAGCCGCTCATCCTCCTCCCCGCTGTACAGAACCAGCAGCTTGAGCCGGTCACTGCCTTCGGCTAGAAAGAGCTCGCCAACCTACACAGAAGACGGGTGTGTATGAAGAGATGGCCCTTTCTGGCTGTCACAGCTCGGCTGCTCAGTCCATGCTCACCTCCGGGCTCAGTGCCAAGTTGCACATGCACTCGGTGGCTGCCAGGCGGATCATCTCGTGTTCCTCGAACATGTAGCCCTCGATCATGGGCACCGCCTTCTCCTTCACTATCTTTTGTCTGCGTGAGAGAAAGATGTGAGGCAGCAGCCCAGCCTGGCTCCAAGGGACTTGGGTCGACCGAGGCAGCCTTACCTGAGCCGCTCGCCAGTCCCAGCCAGGTTGGTAAGCGCCATCAGCCCCTCGAAATTCTGCAGGCCAGTGCAGGCCAAGTGCAGCAGTCCCACCAGGGGGCGGACCACTTCGAAGACCTACAGAGGGAGAGCACCAGGCTCAGACAGGCACCAGCTCCTTCGCAGGAAAGCCCTGGCAGCCGGGCAGGGGCCACAAATCCGCCAGGCTGCCGCCGAGCCAGGCTATTCCAGGGACACCAAGCGGTGCGATTTCCCCGGCACAGCCCTCATCCCAAGCACATGCTGCTCCACACTGACCCGCTCGCCTGGGAAAGCCATCTCAGGAGCAGTGGTGATGGTGATCTTGGCCAGGGCCTGTGCTGCCTTGGTCTGCCCTGCTTCAGTGCCCTCCAGGGCCAAAGGGATGAGTGCCTAGTCAGGAGAAAGTGGGAGGCCAGCACGAGTCAGCAGTGCAGCCATCAGCTCTGCAGGGGCAGGAGCAGAGCAAGGCAGAGCACGGGGAGGGGTGGCGCGCTATGCTCACCTTCCCCCCTCCAGCAGCTACGACAGCACCTCTGTCCTCTGGGTCTTCTACTACAGCCAGGAAAACCCTACGGCACCAAACAGGCACCATGAAGTGGGGGCCGCAGAGCTCTCCCCCCTCCCCACAAACCAAGCCATTTGGCAAGGCCAGTAGCAGTGAGCATGCGGTAACCATCACATCTGCGCTCACCTCTGAGCCGCATTCTGAACTCTTTGGCCAAGCAGCTACCTGGACAGCTGCAGGCAATGGGGTCACTGGAGAGGGCTCCAGGCAGCATGCCTCTGCACAGAGGACCAGGGGGCTCACCTGCGACAAGCAACTCTGCTGGGCTCGGAGGGACCAGTGGGGGAAGCTGGGAGGGGGCAGGTGCTGAGCAGAGTGTGGGGCCCACAGGAAGGCCATGTACAAATTCATCGTCAGGCCGGAGGCTAATTGCTGGGCAGTTCTGTTCTGCTGCTGGAATGTCACTGTCCTCTCAATGCTTTGCCCACCACTCATACTTCTGGGGTGGATGGTCCAGAGACAGCTCTTGGAGTTACAGCAGTGGTTGTGCATCATGAACAGCAGAGGCGTGACATGGTCACCTCGAAGAGACCTGGGTCTTCACCCAGGCCCACATTCTACCAACAGTGTGTGGGGCACGGAAAACTTTCCATGCGCAAAGGTCCTTTGGGGCTGCCGGTCATCCCTTGCCACTTTGTGGGGCAAGGGCCGGAATACTCGCCCGCCGGGAGAGTTCTGAAGGGAGCCGGGCCAGCAGGCCGTGGCTCAGGAAACTCTCGCTCAGCCCCGCCCGCCAGGCCTCACCTGGAGATCAGCTCACGGCAGGCAGGGCTCAGGGAAGGGCTGTCGCTCCTCACCATGCAGGCGAGCGCCGACACCGCGCCAGCAGCCAGCAGCCTCTGCACACGCCGGCGCACAAACTCCGGCTTGTCCTAGGCAGGGCGAGACGAGGGAGGACAGTGAGCACTGCAGGAGGCACCCCCCGCGCCCCTCATCTACTGGTCCTGCTCCATGTACCGACCCACTCTCTTGCCCGCAAGATTTACAGCCCCTCCTGCTTTCAAAGGGTTCCCGCTCTGACCCACAGCCTCCCCTCCTCACGAGCTGAAGGCAGGCCCCGTGGAGGCGGCTGGCAGGGAGGGGGAGCCGGACTCGGGCCCACCCACCCACCCCGGTGCACTGGCAGGCTTGCGAGGCTCCACGCGTGCTGCCAGGCGCCCCCTCGTTCCCCTCACCTTCGGATGCTGCGCGGGGATGTGCTGCTTGGCGTACTTTGCGAGCTCCACCATCTGGGGGTCCGGCTCCTCGTGGTCGTAGCTGTTGGTGCAGTTCACCAGTGTGGAGGCCACAGCAAACAGTGAGCTCCGGTTCTCTGACTGAAAAGAGCAAACCAGTGGAAGAACCAGGCGAGGGCGAGGGGGGGTGTGATTCAGCAGCTCCTTTATCTTTTGGGCCCAGGGATCATGACTTGTGCCTTTGTAACCTCAAGACTAGACTCCTGTCATGCACACTAGGTGGACCCACCCTTCTGAAGCTTCAGCTGAGGCAGAACATGGCAGGCGACCTCCCAATGGGTGTGGGACGCCAGGAGCACGCAAAAGCCATGCTGGAGTGCTGTATCTTTGGGGAACAAGTAAAGATGTTGGTTTCGACACTGACTGGCCTTTGACATTAACTAACTGGCTTTGGCCTGCGCACCTGTCCCGCCTCCTCCACCACCACTGGGCTAGTTCCCACTGAGGTGGCCAGCCTGTGTCTGGCCTGCATCACTCCAGACAACAGGTGGGGGCTACAGAACTGAATGCCCCCACAAAGGAGCATGTTAAGGCAAAAGGCTCATGGCAGCTTTCCTCTTTGACATGCTAGTTTCTGTGGTGGGATGGGAGAGAATCCCACCATGTGAATCCCCCCTGCACCTGCAGTCTGAAGCGGTACAGCCCAGACACAGGCTGACCAGCCTCAGTAAGTAGCCTGATGTCGTGTCCTTCTCCGATCTGCCAAGCGCACCTGGCTCGTTCTTCCACTGGTGCATCACTGGCCCAACAAGGGCAGAAGAAGGCCTCTCTTGCACACCTGTCAAGCTCCCTCAGCTGGGGCTTCAAAAAGTCAGAGTGTTTTCTGGAAATGAGCTCTTTGACTGGTAACTGGGGGATAAGCCAGCACTGGGCAATTCTGAGTCACAATCTTACACTGACTGTATACTTGATCCTAAGCAGGATGCTATTACCAGCCTCAGGCAGGTGAGAAATGGCAGGTCTCGGGACTTCTCACATGTGCCCCTTGAGGCATCCCCCTGCTCTCGCTCCCATCCAAGCCTTACCCTCGCGAGCTGGAACAGAGCCTGCAGCGCTGCCTTGTCCTCCATAAGTTCTTCCTTGACATCTGCATCCAAGGTGAGGAAGGCCAGGCCTTCTGCTGCCCAGTGCCGCGTGCCTACATCAATGGCCTCATTGCACAACCACCTAGACATGGGGGAGGGAGCACAGCGCATGCCCAGTCAGGCCACCCCCGGCTTCCACTCGAGGAGGAGGCACCCTTGTTCCACGCAGGCAATGGGCAGCAAGCACAGAAATCACACAACGGAGCAGGGAGGGGAGGCTTTAAGGAGATACTGCCTTTATAACTGTGAAGGGGGCTGCAAGTGAATGTCCTCCCCCAGAAACGAAGCCAGGCCCCCGACATGGCACGGAAGAGCTCTCCTGGGGCAGTCAGGGAAGGCGCCGTCATGCCCCTGCCCATGGGCAAAGCGTTATAGCTGTAGGAACGTGAGGGGAGGGGGGGGAGTGTGAGAGGAGTGTGGAATGCTGAGATGTCTGCTGATTGGCTGAGAGAATGAGAGGGGGTGGAGCCTGTGATATAGAAACAGTGGGCGGTGCTGTTCAGGAGGGGAGGGAGAAGAGTCTGAGGGGAGTCTAGAGAGGAAGAGGGAGGGGGAGAGGGGGCTTCTGTGAGAAGTTGAGAAGTCTGAGGGGAGTCGGAGAGAAGGCTTCCAACGTTCAGAATCCATTGGCATGGTCTATTTCCCTACCCTTAATTATAATTAAATTAACTTGTTTCCTTTTTAAAACTTAAAAAAAGCGTGGTCTGAATTGGCTACCCTGAAGGGGTTGGTGGCAGCGGAGGAGCAAAGAAAGTGTTAGTTTGTGGAGGTCTGACATGCTCACTCACTTGCGGCACTGCCTGGCCAGTTTCGTGGTTGATCCTTCCACAAACTGCTTCATGCTGAAATCTGTGCCCCCAGCCGAGCCCAGTTTACAGAGGCCCTGAGAACAGAAACCGCGGTATCATGCTGCAGCAGGAAGAGAAGGAGCTGGGGCAGCCTCCTCTTGCCCCCAGACCTCCCGCCCGTCAAGGGAGACGCGACTCCCCCCCCCCTCCCCGGCTGAGCCACAGCAGCCTCACCACCAGGGCACGAATGCGGATGCTGTCGCGCTCGCTGTGCTTGTAGATCTCCTTGAGCAGTGTGACGCCGTTGGCAGTGATGAAGGTGGCCCGCTTGGCCTTGTCGGCTGCATGGATCAGGGCCTCCACCGCCACAAGCTGGTCAGCCTCCCGCGAGGAGGCACACAAGGCCAGAATACTCTCCATGACGCCGCTCAGCTCCAGCACCCGGTTCCCAGCCTCCGAGGGGCCTTGCAGGAGGCACGACGCAGTCTGGATGGCCCGGAGCATCCCAGGCACACCATGGTCCTGGAACCAGCCCCTAGAAGGGGAAGGAAGCACAACCCGTGTCAAGCAAGGGCACTGCTAAACAGCCAAGCTTTATGCAAATGCGTTATTGACAGAGTAACCAATGCTGAAGCAACTCAAGCCCTTCTCCGTGGTCACTGACGCGATGTCATGAAACAGTCATAAAGTTGACAAACACCACAAGAAAAAAGCCTTCTTCCACCCACCTACCCCACACCTTGCAACTGCCCCCACTCCCCTGCACTGCCAGCAGCACTCGGCACCTTCTGACGGAACCAGGGATTGGCGCCAAAGTCCCCAACACCAACTTGCCCACAGATCTACCTGACGTAGTCCTCGCAGAGCCGGTGGAAATTCTCCCGCTCCCCATCGCACTTCAAGTCCCCATAGAGCTTGTTGAGTAGGACGGCGGTGCTCATGTGGGTGTTCTCCGTCACACGCAGCCCCCCGGGACCGTGGCTCACTGTGCCTCCAACCTCCAGGATCTCCTTGAGACCTACAGGGACATGCATTCTCAGTGGAGCTGAGGAGGAGCCAGGACAGGAAACAGGCAGACGGGGGATGTGCATACCCTGGTCAATGACCCAGAGGGTCAGAGAGTTGTTGGGGGCCTGCAGTGACTTCCGGGGCACCACGCTGATGAGCAAGTTGAGGATGCTGTCGCGGCCAGAGGAGGAGATGCTGTCTCGAGTCAGGGCCTCCAGCAGCCGCTTGAGAAGCAACTTCAGCTCTTTGGCTGTATCTATACACATGACATCAAAGGGGGTGGGGATCAGTAGCTGAGCCTACCCACCTCAGGCCGGTGGCCATGGGCTAACCCGCAGCCCACCCCAGCATAGTGGAGAGCAGCAAAGACCAGCTTGGCATAGCTTCACACAAGCCTTTCACCAACACTGCTTGTCAGAATGAACTGGAGCGAGAGCTTGGGCAGTCCTGTCGGCTGTGGGTTGGCAGGTTAAAAACTAGATAGGAAGCCTCCTAGATTCTGCAGAGGCCCGCTCAGATTAAGCACCACATGAAGGCAGGCTGTTGCAAGCAAGATTCATGGCCTTCCCTGGCTTGAGAATACACATGCATTGAGAAACTAAGATCCAGTGGGATCTTTGAAACCTACCCAAACCCCACCTCACAGACTGAGGGAGCCCGGAAAAGCCCACCTCTTAGGACTGACAGGCGCTCCACTCCCGTAATTCCCAGGAAATTTGTCCCCAACACACAGTCTCCAAAAAGGGGACTGATGCCAGAGCCCTGCTCACAACTACAGGAAGACAGCCAGAAACTCACCCAACACCAGAGCTTGTTCCTTGTCGGGTACATCTCTCTGCAGCCCCTCCTTGAGGGCATCAAACATGACCTGCAGCAGATTGTATGTGGCCAGCGAGACCTGCTCATCCTCCCTCCCTAGCACAGCAAAGAGGCGCTGAGGCCCCAGCTCGGCCAGGATCACCGTTGTCTGCAAGAAGGGCATCCATCCTGAGACTCTGGGAGGAATCCAGGCCCACCTCACCAGTCTCCCTCTAGAACAAGCTGCCTTTCCCACCCTGAGCAGGATCAAGGACTTGCCCAGTAGGCAGGCAGCTCCACTGGCACAACCATAGCTCCTCAGAGTCCTCGGGAAGCCAGAGCTCACGCACTTACCTAAGCAGGTAGTGAGAGGTTTGGGTTTTTTTCAATGGGGCAGCAACACCCAAGCTACAGTGTACCAAGTCCAACCATCTCACTCGCCCTCCTCAAAATGGCAAGGGGTCAGCCTGGCTCTGGCCAGTGAGACAAGCCCAAGATGAATCCATTTCCTCCCAACACTGGAGCTGCAGAGGGGAAGGGATGATCCCCACCCCTTTTCCAGCCCCACATGAGTAGTTTCTCTCTGCACCTGCAGATGGCGGCGCTCTAACCACCTGGAAGGCACAACGGTGGAGAAAGCCAGGATGCCTCCACCACACTTCAATAGCTCCGTGCTGGAGGGGGGCAGCAGAGGCACTTTGGATTGTTCCTGGTCTCATACCAGGTTTCAAAATGTGGCATGCAGCCGGGGGGTAGGGGCATATCCTGGTGACAAGGCCGCCCAACATTTGTCAACCCCACACACAAGATTGTGGCTCAAGCAGCCAGCTCTACTCGGATCATGCATGAAACTGTCTTCTGTCAGGAAACAGGTCCTGCTTGTAACCCAGATCTTAACAAGAGAACCAATCTATTGTGTCTTGATCAATGTGCAGTTACCCGAGAACGATGCCCATGGCAAAGGCCAGTGAGGGTCCGCAGGGCTGCCAATGTCATATCCAACCGGCCCATATCCAACAGCTGCAGCAACAGATGCACTCCATCACTCTGGAAAATCTTCTCGGCACCAGGCTCTTCTCGAGCCAGAACAATCAAGTTCTGAGCTGCCTGGCCAGGGGGAGAACCATTTAGTCTGGCAAGCAGCCCCTCCCTCGTCCATTCCCTGTATAAAGGAGCCTTCCCCATCAGCCCATACACACAACAGAGAGGCACTGCTGGGGATTTCTGGAAATCCCGGCTCACAAGAACTCAGCCCTCCTCACTTCATCCTTGTGGGGCTCCAACAGCCATGGGAGTGGATTCCCACAGAAGGAGACACAGACCCAAAGCATCACAGTCTGTGTGTAACTTATGCTAAGTCACCCCCGCAAAGCAGATTATGTGATCTACAGCATTAATTGTGCAAGCTAAGGCACTTGCATAATATTTCTGGTTTTGCTAGCTAGCGAAAAGAAAGCTGCTATACAAATATTTATTTACTGCATTTTTAAGCCTAGCAATAACTGGAACTCTCTGGGCAATGGAAAAGGAAACAAAACCTTCCCACTTGATCACTGAACCATCAAAAATCCTGCACAACCTCTACCCTCCCCCTCTGGAGTGTCCACACTCAGCTTCTAAATGCAAAAGTTGTTCTTTTTCAGATTTTCAAGATGCCAAATTCTACACATGCACTGAATATGTACAACTGCAAGACCCCCAGCCTGTTCATTAACAAGGTCCCTCCCCGGCTGATGGAAAGCTACCTTTTGCTTCTTATCCAGATCTTTTTCTTCAGTGTCCAGCAGCAGCTTAAACATTTGCTCTACTTTGGAGTCGGTACAGGACATGGCTCTCATCTGAGACAAACAGGCATTTGGTGAGGAACTGAATTAACTGTAAGCCCAAGGTCAAGATCGCCAGTGGCTACCAAACAAAGGGACGTCGTTCAGAGAAGCAGCACCTGCTCTGCGTGCACTGAGGTCCCTGGATCGATCCCCGGCATCTTCAGGTAGGGATGGGAAACACCCCTGCCTCAAACCCTGATTAGAGCCTTTGCCGCCAGTCAGTGTCAACAGTACTGACTCAAGTGGACTAATGGGCTGGCTGGGCAGAAGGCAGCTTCCTCAGTTTATTTATTGCAATTATTCATATGCTGCCTTTCAGGATACAAATTCTACCAAAGTGGCTTACAAGTAACATAAAAACAATTAAATCACAATAAACCCTTTTTTTACGGGGCCTTGCAAAGCCCAGCATGAAAGCCAAAGTCCAGAATCCTGGGTGGCGAGCAAGGCAGCCCTCAGCGAGAAGCACAAGGAAGGAACCTGCCTTTGTAGCGTACCCTCCCCTTTTCCTACCTTCTCATGCATGTTGCTGCCAAGGTTGCGCAGAGCCTCCTGGAAGGCCTTGTTCTTGGGCTCCAAGCTCAAACACCTCTGCAAATCCAAGACGGCCTCATCGAGGCGGCCCAGTCTCTGGAGGGCTTGGCTGCGGCGGAAGAGGCTCTTCACGTCATGCCCATCAGCTTCTATGGCTGTGCACGGACAGGGACGCATGAGCGGCAGCAGAGAGCGAGGCTCCCCCAAAAGAGCGCGCACACGCACACACACACACACACACACACACACACTTCTTCTCACCTTTGGAAGCATCCAATTCTGCTTGGGCATAGCCCTCCTGCAACAGAAACAAAACATACAAGAGAGCAGAAAGGCAGAGCTTGGTACCCCATCAGCGGAGGCGGGTGGAGGGCGGGTTGAGACAAAGCAGCTCCCCACCCTGTCCAGAAGGACTCAAGATGACCTCAGGACTCCACATTCATCAGACTGTGGCTGACAACCACAAGTACCTTTCTGGTGACCAAGTCTCAGTAGGTGAGGCCCCATGCCCAAATTCTCTAAACATGACAGAGGAAACCTCTGAGAAGCATGAGAAGGGGAGGGCTCGGGTCAGCCTTTCCCTTTGTGGCCACTGATTTCTGTAAGCTCAGCCTTGTGAAGTGGAACAATGCCTCCTGGCTCACTTTGTGCTGCATTCAAAGGACCACTGCATCAGTAGTAGAGTCCTTGTTTTGCACGGAGGAGGTCTCAGGTCTGATCTCTGACAGCATTTCCAGGTAGGGCTAGGAAAGGATCCTGCCTGAAACCCTGGAGAGCAGCTGCCAGTCAATGTTGACAGTGATGGAACCAGCGTCTGACTCCATAGAAGGCAGCTTCCTATGTTCCTGTGGCTGCTGCCCTGCGGGGCTCACAACTGGTCTTAGGAGATTTAAGGTTTCCAGAAATTTTGATACCATGGGAAAAATCAGTTTTCTTGTCCCCCCCCCCAAATACACATACATTTCGCCCCATAGACTGAAATATATACAATACTAATTTTCTTCTCAACACTGAATTTACTTTACTACTTTAAGCACATAACACATAAACTTGGACTATTAAGGCTATATATTTAATTTAAATGCCTTGTTTTATTCAAACAATTATACATCTACCCAGTAAAAACACACAAAAAAGTTTTGTGGCACCTTGAAGACTAACACGTTTATTCTGGCAAAAGCTTTCTTGAACTACCCCACTTCATCAGATACCTGGAATGTTATGAAGGCTTCAGTTATACATGTAGTACATGTACAACGGGCCAGTTTAAGGCCTCGGAAGGAAAGACGCCCCAGCCCACCTACCCCATATATCTTTCCGGCCTGTAGTCAAACCCGGCGTGGCGAGCTGGTGGGCGAGACGCAGAGCTCCCTCCCTCCCGCGGTCGCAGCCCTTCCGGGCCGCGGCGCGAGCGACTCACCAGCTTGAGGTGGCAGGCGGCGCGGTTGCGGTGCAGGAGCGCGCGGTGCGAGCCGGGCCGAGCCTCGGCCGGACACAGGCTGAGCGCCCGCGTGTAAACCGCCAGCGCCTCCTCGTAGCGGCCCGCCTGGAACAGGCTGTTGCCCTCCCGGCGGAGCTCCGAGACCTGCGCCGGGGGAGAGGCAGCGGGTGAGGGCGGCCGCGGCTGCGGCGACGACGCCGGCATCCTCGCCTCTTCCTCCATGGCGCGCCGCATTGACGTCACGCGGCCGCGACCGCCGCTTTCCGGCAGGGCCCCCGACGCCCCGGGGGCGGGGCCAGCGCCTGCCTTGGAGCACGTGTCCGCGGGGCGGGGCCGCGCCGCGCGCCCTGTTCAAGTCAGCCCGGCCCAGGCGGCGCAGCCGCCTCCCCCTCCCCCTCCCCGCCGTGGCCCGGGCCGTGCCTTCTCCGCGGCGTCCTCCTGGCGGGCGGCGACGCTGCGTCGGTGGAAGCGGCGCCGGCTGAGTCGGTAGAAGTGCAGGAAGTCGATGGCCATGAGCGCCAAGACCAAGCAGCCGTAGAGCCCCACGCACAGCAGCGGCAGCACCGGGGTCCTGCAAAGGGCAGGCTGCGGTCAGGGCGCGCGGAGACAGAGGGGGGGAGGGGGCGCGCCCGCCCGCCCGCCCGCCCGCCCCTCACCGGAGCTCCGCGGGGGATGCCGTGGCGGAGCCGTTGCCTCGGAGGGCGCCGAGCTCGGTCTGCGGGCAGCAAGACTTGAGTGCGCGGTTCCCGCCGGGCCAGCAGCAGTAGGCGTGGGTTGGGGGGTCGGTGAGGCGCGGACAGTAGAAGCCGGCGTGGGGGCGCCCGTCCGGCCCCGAATAACCTTCGCAGAGGTGCACGTTTTCGGCCGGAGCTGGAAGCAGTGGAGCGGTTTGACCGGGCACGCCCCGCTCCCTGGCCCCGCGAGGGCTGGGGGCCTCCCACCCGTGCAAAGGCCTTCCCCTCCCGCCCCCATCCAGCAAGGGGGCTGCAGGGCTCCCGACAGCCAGCCTTGGCTTCCGCTCTCACCGAGGCACCTGTTCGCTCCACCTCACCCTGGCCCGCTTTCAATCATTCTGAGCCCTCAGGACAAGAGCCCGGCTCATGCTGGCCGTCGGCCTCCCTCTGCGCGCTGCGCCAGACCTGAAGCCCGGGACTGTGGCGCTTGGGTGGGGTCTGGTCTTCTGCAAGCAGGCTGGGCGGGGGCACTTCCATGAAGTGGTTCTACAGTGCCCATTCTCATCAGACCTGGTACTGTGCGGGACAAAAGTCACCTGCCGAAGTTTTTGTTAGAAGGGACCCAGGAGAGGAAAGTCTGCTGACCCTGCCCTGATGGGGAAACTCCCACAACTGAGCACCTGCAGGGAAACAGGCACTGAATGTGGTGTATTCATATTCACTGCTCGCACAACTTCCACACTGCACTCTGTCAGTTCATGGTGTGTGCCAATTGCCTGGGCACTAGTGGGTCTCCCTGCAATCAGGGGCTTTGCTTATATCTGGGGTTTGTTGCGGAAGAGTGCTCAACCTACAGTGTTGCTTGAAGCGGAGGGGGTGCTGCTGCAGGCTGGAGCATCTGGGGACCATTTTTAGGGAAGGGAGAATAATGCCATGAAGTACAGTACCTGTCCTGAGAAAGACCAGCAGCGGCGGCAGCAGGCGGAGCGAGAGCAGCATCTTTCCAGCTGCACTGAGGGCGGAGGCAGCTCTGTCTCCGCCTGGGGAGGGAAAGTAGAGAAACCACACCGGGCCGGCCTGGCTCCCACATCCATTACCCGGCACCATCAAGCACCTCCCTGAGCCATTAAGGCCCTGCTGCACTTATAGCTTGCCTCCATGGGGACCTTGCCAGGCTGGGGGTGGGGCAGGATCCATTACTGAAGGGACTTTGCTAATGGGGGTCTGCAGCCTGGTGCAGTGGAGCAAATGTTCCTGTGGAGGGTGGGAGACCCTGGTGGAAAGGAATACCACCAACTGTATCCAAAGAGGTCTCAAAATACACGCCCACCCAGACCTACAGCCTCTTCCAGGAAGGCTTGCTCTCTCTGCCTAGGCACCTGCTGTGTTCGGCACTGGGAGGGAGGGCAAGATGTCTCAGCAGCATTGTATTGTGTAGGAGGTGGTCCTCAGTGCACAACAACCAAGAATTGAGCTCATTAAAGAAAACTCTTCTAGTGGCACATGTTTTCCTAGACTAAAGCAATTATGCATCAGATGCAGTATGTGGTTGTATCCCATGAAATCTTATGTTTTCCTTTAAGAGGTGCCAGAGAGCTCTTGGTTGTTTCTGTGACACTCAAGGGGTGGTCCTGATCTGCCCAGGTCTGGGAAGGGAAGTTTCTCTACACTGTATTACAAGCCACACAGGTTAGCTTAACTTTCCAAATATGCCTGTCTTCAAACTGCCCTCTGCCCTCTCATTCTCTGCCTTGTAACACAGCCAGCTGGCCTTCAGCAAACAGGGATCCCCCCCTTCCTTCAGTGGAACTGTTTGTGGACACAGACCTCCTGTTGTCCTGGCCTTGCCAGGAGGGCACAGCTGTGACCATCTTGAACATTACTCTGAAGCAAGGAGCAACATATTTCCATGCTGTGGAAAAAGGCCATTGCCTTTTTAACATCTCAAGCAGCTGCATATTGCGACAGAGTCCCATCTTGCCCGGTGTTTGTACTGAACTGCAGGTGGCTCTGGGGTGTCGTGCAACCCTGCCATCTGATCCTTTTCTAGCTGGAGAGGCCAAGGATTGGCTCTGTGACCTCTGGCATGCGGAGTATGCTCTACCACGGTCCCACTTTTCCAAAGGTGGCTTCCCAATCTCATTCAGAGCCTGCAGCTTCTCCAAGAGCTAATAATGCTTCCCCTTCCCTCCAGAATGAAGTCCCGCCACATAGCCCTCACTTGGAAATGTTTGCCCCTCATCTGGAGCTCAGGGAGTAAAGCTAGGAGAGGCACGATTTCTTTCACTTTCCAAGACAATCCACGTGGGGCACGTGACTCATTTCTCAACTGTCCACTGCATGGCTTGAGGGAAAGGATGCTGCTGGCTCTGCCCTGCAAGGAGTGCTCGGCTGTTTGTGAGGCATTCCAGTCAGCGTAGGAAGCGCCAACCACAGCCACCCTCCACTGAGGGTGCTTCCCCACATCACTACACCTGGGTGAGCACCACTGCTGGCAAGGTCAGGACCCAGACAGCTACGCACAAGAGCAAATTCTGCTCATACATACATCTTCCGGGTGCTAACCACACACACACACACACACACACCCTGTGTCTGAGCACAGACTTACTATTCCTGTCAACCCTGGAAGAGAGACACTGTGGGACAGCCCATCCTGCCTAATGTCACACAAACATGTCCTCATCCAGCTTGGCATCAGCTCTGTGGAAAGGAGCGGCCTGGCTTCCTATTTTCCTAGTCCATTTCTCTGGAAATGCAGGCAGATTCCAGAATCTGGTTCTGATCCCTCTGGTGTCTGCAGCATGCATCGCTGCACAAACTTTGCATCACGCCCAGGAGAGCTGCACCCGCATCACTGCGACCGTTAAATCCACTGCCCCGCTGAGCAGCAAGAATCCACAATCCAGGAACTGCTACAGGCCACAAAGCATGTCCAGGGCCCTCGCTGTGTCTGTGAGCTGGCAGATGCCTGGCAAGGGAGCAAACCCTGTTGCCAGGACATGGCCTTGCAGAGACAAAGAGAGCTGTTTCCCAGGCTGGCTCCACCCCTTCCAGTTGCCCCAGGAAAGCTGTGGGAGTTGCTGGTAATAGCATCCAGCAGTGCCCTAGAGGTAGGTGCTACAAAAAACAGGAATTGGATTCTGAAGATCCCCAGCAAGTACTGCTCTCTTGGCAGATGTCCTCCACACCTTCCCATCAGAGCACAGGGGAGAGGGATCGGATCACAACCATCACTCGCTGCCTCAGATTGTGGGTGCCCGTTACTCTGCTACAGGCGCATGCACATACTGCTTGGGTTTCCTAGCAGTGATTTGGGATGGCCACAATGAGCCCCAGTGGCTTGGGGGAAGTGGGCAGTGTAGTAGAGCCCCACCTTACCCAGGAAGGCAGAGCAACTTGGGCAAGTTGCACCCCCGCGGAGCGTGTTCAGTTTCCCATACGCCTGTTCCATGGAAATGCCAGCACCTGCCTGACGGTTAGAAAAGCAACACCACAATTGTAAACTTGGTTCTATTCATAGCAACACGACAGCAGACTCTTCTCTTGGAACCAAGGCAGGAAAGGGGGGCAAGAAGAAGCAGAGGAGGTTCCCCTTCTCCACCCACCTTCTGCTGGAGAAGCCTGCCAGCTGCCGTCATAGCTTTGCCTTTAATCTCCCCACCCCAAATGTGGATCCAGGATGCACTGCCAGGTAAAACCACTGTGCAGACATTTGCAGCAGGGCTCGGGACAATGGGGGAAATGCCTTGGCAGGGGGGTGCATTTCTCTTCCCACTGGGAGTGGTCTCGGGGGTTAGAGAAGGCCACAGGACTGGGCAGCTCTCTTCCCCAGGGGAAAGAAGAGGCTGCTGCTTGTTCCCAGAGGAACCGAGATGGGCCGGCTGGCTCCCTCAGCCCAGTTTTGGGCAGATGTCCTCAAGGACCTGTTGCTCTGGCTCTCAGAGGACACACACACCCCCGCCACCCACCCATCTCCGTGTTCTCGCATCCTCACAGCCAGTCTCCTGCACTCCCTGTAATCAGGCTAGCAGTAGCTCTCTAGCTGAGTTCAGCAAGGCCCAAAACACAACTCAAGAGCCAAATGCTTCCAAAAAGCGCTTTGTTTCTTAAAAACTTGTTCTGAGCTCCAGGAAGCTCATAAATCGATCTCCTTCCAGTGTTTGCTACATCATCAAGTCTGTTTCCCACCTCAGGGCACAGTCAAATGGGGCCCCTTGAGGGGCAGGAAAGAGGAGCATATGGATCTCATTCTCCAAGTCCAAGAGCAGGGAAGGCAGGAGCGGAGGCCTTCGCTGCAAGTGACAGCACAGCCAGTCACCCTTGGTGGGGCCCAGAACACCTGGGCCCGATGACATAAGCAGCAGCAGCCTTTGACTGACTTTTTATAGAGTCGTTGAGGAGACAAATAAATAATGGCGTGGCAGGTGTGCGGCGTCTTCCGTCCCTTGCAGCATCCAGCACTGAGCCTGTCCAGGGGCGGCGCCTGTCCAGCCTAGACATGGACAGGGGAAGAGGCGTCGATGGCCAGTAATCCCGTTCCCACAATGTATGGCTGGCCAGTGAGTTCCAGCCTGGCCCACGGAGGGGTACTATCCAAGCCGAAGGCGGAAAGTGGCGATCTCCATGGGTTCCAGGTGGATGACTGTGCTGTTGGGGGATGAGGCGGCCAGAGGATACATCAGCGTCAAAGAGGAGGGCTGCAAGGAGGCTAGCTCAAGGCCCTGAAATAAGCCACCAAGGGGCAGCTGGGAGACAGGAGGGGAGTCGTAAGGGCAAAGCAAGCGGGGGAGAGGCCAGTTTCCCACCCCCCCACAGAAAACTAGGGCCACGAAAGCCCTAGCAAGAGGGCTGCAGCAAGAGCCCGTGTGTCTCCCGAAGACCCCACTCGCCCTGCACAAGGCTCCCCGCCACACCCCACCACAGCAGGTGACCAGTTCTTTCTCTCGCCTATCTCCCGTTCAGGGGGAGGGACACATCTCCTGCACATACCGTGCCCTGGGTGGTGGTGCAGTTGAAGCCCAGGTTCCTGGCCTCCAGGCCACAGTCAAAGCCCTTCCGGTGGAGAATCAGAGCTGCCTCAGTGGAGGGCAGCGAGTCATCCTGGGGAGAAGCAGGGATGTGGGTATGCCACAGTAGACGGGGCAGCCAGGCAGAGCACAGCCCAGTCACCCAGTGCAGGCAGGCAAGCAGCATTGCTTAGCCTGGCAGAAGGGACGGAGGGGCAGGAAAACAGGTGGAGCGGGCTCGGTTGAGGCATACCAACCAACGCCCCTTCAAGGGGTTGGCTTGCTCATGGGCTCAGTCCGGAACTCACCTCTCCTTGCAGTGTGCGCAGGTTGAGGAGGTGGAAGTCACAGGGCATGGTGGCCGAAAGGGGCAGGAAGGACCTCAGTGCAGGGGGTGGCAGCTTCTCCTGAACCACGGGCATCACAAACACCTCAGCATTCAGGTGCATGGAGGTCATGTGACTTAGCAGAGATGGGAAGCTTATTGGCCGGCTGTCCTGTACCTGCAGTGATGAGAACCCAGGAATGACAGGACAGGCAGATGCCCCCAAAGGCCAGGAGCGAAGAGTGTGGGCTGGGGCGGCTACAGCCGACGGGCCAGATGGTCACCCACAGGACCCCCCCTCCCCCGAGTCTAAGCTATGACCACTGAGCTATGAGCTGGGCTAACACACACACACAGGGCAGGGCCCAGCTATGTCACCACCAGCTAGTGCACGAGACCGGCCGAGCTTTACCTCTTGGCTGTCAGCCTTGCTGCTGGGAAATACCAAGTCTCTAAGCACGGAAGCCAGTTTGGAAAAGAAGCTGGAGCGCTGGGGGAGGGGTCAGGAAGAGGGGTGATGAGAACAGCCATGTTACAGAAGTGAAATGTCTCTGCCTCAAGATCTGTAACCTTGCGAGCCGGAGGCTCTACATGAAATTTCCAGTAGTGGTCCTCTGCTAGGCTGAAGGGGCTGTGGCCGTGTGCACAGAGCCAGTGTGCGTAGTCAGGGCTCTTTTCCCTGGTCAAACTCAAGGCTGCGTTCTGCCTGCCACTCCCCTTCTTTTGGGAGCACGGCAGTCTGCTCTGTACTCGCCCCACACTCCATACAGTTTTCTTTGCTAGCTTCTCCACCTGACTCTTCAGCTCCTCGTTCAGGTTTAACATATCCAGGACTGATCTCTGGGGCCATTATATTCCCCCTCCTGTGGAAACTGTCCCCATCTTTCTGCTGTCTGTCTTTTCATCAGTTGCTGACTGATGAAATACCCTCCCCCCCCCCCATAACTGTTCTGGGGAGGGACCCTGAAATTTGCCCCCAGTCCAAAAATACATGTACTAAGAAATCCTGCCCACTGACTGGAGTAAATGAATCTCATCTACATTCTCTGCTAACACTCAGCAGATTGAATTAGGAGTGTGTGAGTACTTCTAGACAGGAATTGCAACGGACTTTCCACACATCAGCACTTTTGTGGTGCAGATTTTCTGCTATGTTCTATCCAAACCAGCCCGACCAGAGATGGCTGTGTGGTGGGAAAGGACAACTGTATTTTATTGTGTTTTATAATTGTTGTAAACCACCCAGAGAGCTTCAGCTATTGGGTGGTCTAGAAATGAAATAAATAAAAGATACATATAAAATTCCGCTCCATCCCCCTCCCCCTTTCCCTAATGCACTTGCAGGCTCTTGAGATTCTCTGCTGTTTTCAAAAAAGAAGATATTGCCTATAAAGTATGGGGGGTGGGGTTCCTACATGTTATGCTGCCCCCCTCTCCCGCCTTTGCCTGCTTTGCTCACTGCTTTAAATTGCGCTTCTCTCCCTGTTCAGCTCCAACAACTCTAGTTTAATACTGCCACTTTTTTCTTGTTTTAAACCAAGCACAGGGAGACTCCCGGTCCTTCCCTTCCCCAGCAGGATTTCCCTGTATAAGAAGCTGCAGAGCACCTCCCTGGAGCAGCAGCAGGCAACACAGCCCTTTAAAAGTGAGAGCGACGTGCTAGCAGAGCGGGCTCCCCGCCGGATCCGCAGCATGATCCCCGGCTATGTGAGTCGGAGGCAGCGGCTCGGGGCAGGGGAATTCCCCGTACTGTATTTGTTCAGAAAACCTCAGCACTCCCACCCCGGCAAGAGCACTAAACTATCTCAAAAACTTTATTTTATTTTTTTTACAGTTCTTGTACAATTGCACTATCATTTATTTATTTAAAAAAGCAAACTGCACAGTTAAACGGGTGATTTCAGTGCTGGGGCTGGAGGCATCGTGTTCAAGATGAAGTGGTAAAGGAAGCAATTAACTGAGTGGCTGGTAATGCTGGTTCAGAGAGCCAGAAATGGATTACACCAAATGCATGCATACACTTTTTTTTTTTTTAAGAACAAGCAAATGAGTAACAAAGTTTAAAGCAAATGGTAAGACTCTTTCAGGAAAGGAGTTGAGTTGCGGGATAGAAATGGCTCTGCGGCAGGAAAAGCACAGCAAGCGGTCCACAAATGAGGGGCATTTCCAACACATCGGGGGCAACTCCACCCCCCATCCCAACTGCACATTTTTCCTGTCCACACCCACAATGAGACTGTGGTGCTATTCTGCTTTTTCCCTCCTTAATGGGTTTTCTGCATTAAGAAAAAAGTCAGGAGAATTACTGGGAAAACACAGGAGGATTACAAATGAGAGGTGTTGCACAGACCCCTCATAAAATGTGAGTGCAGCATGAGCCACGGTGGTTCCACAATAAATCTTTACCTAGAGGACCCTGAACCTGCTTTGAGTTTTGCCTCCAGTATATTTGATCTGGCAGAAGAGCAGCTGGAATGAATGGTGGGGTGGAGGGAAAAGAGAGGGAAAGAACCATGTTGCAAACCCCAGCACAGAAGGGGAATGGCTGTTAAGGACAAACGTTAGGACTTTGAGCTAGTTCGAGGTCCCCTCATTGGGCACAGGGGATGAGTGAGAACTTTCATCATGCAAAAGGGACCCCAGCTCTGGGACCAGTGCAGGCACTGCTGTGGCTTCTCCAGGGATGGGGACTCGGACTCGAGGACTCGACTCGTGAGTTGGACTGAGTCCCCCCTTGAGACTCGACTCGGGACTCGAGACCAAGGACTCGTCAACATCCCTGCTTGATGCCACCTGCAGGTGCTGCCTGGACCCAGTTGCAGTAACAATCCAAGTTTATTTTTTAAAATCATTTTCCTAATGCAACCTTTCAGGCATTTTGGGTTTGGCTGCCTCTGCCTGCCTGTTTGGGGTTCCCTGCCTCCTCTGCCTGCCTGGCTATTTTGGGTTTGTCTGCCTGGTCTGTTCTTGTCAAAATCAGTGGCAGAGTTTTGAGATAAAAAGGCACACTTGTGCCTAGAATTTATTTAAGCCAACACATCTGAAGTATCCTTTTTTTGTTGGGAAAACCCCCATTGATTTTAATAGGGACTCGTGGAGTCAGCTTTGGGAGTGACTTGGGACTCATGACTCGTGAGTCACCATTTTGGAGCAAGGACTTGGACTCGAGACTCGGGTCCAAAGACTCGTGACTCGACTCGTGACTCGAGACCAAGGACTCTTCAACATCCCTGGGCTTCTCAAAGGGAACGGAGAGCAAACACTTCCTTAGAGGGCTTGCTTGATGGCTTGCAACAGCTGCCGTTCGAGGGCTGATGCCCAGGAGACAGCAAGCAGAAGCCGCTCTAGAGCAACCGAGCCTGGACCCAGGGATTGCAGGAGCCCGTGACACTTTGTAAAAGGCCTTCTGAACATTCCAGGGAACTCTGGATCAAATCGATCTCCCTTTTCGTCTGTTTGCTGGAACTCTAAACTGTCCCAGGCCAAGGAGGGAGGGAGGGAAGGAGGCGTACATTGGAGCAGCCACCAGACACAACCACCCCCTGCTGGTGGTGGCTGGGGCAGCTCGGCACCCGGTTTTCCTACCTTGTTAGCAGCACTGTGTCGTTCCAGGAGGAGGCGGAAGCGGTTACAGGTCCGTTTGTTATCCTTCAGCCCTTGTCCTAGGCCGCGATTGTCGTCCTGCATGAGGCGTCGGTCCAGAATCACTTCCAGCTGACCTACAAAGGTGGTGAGGAGAGAAAGGGGAAAGGTCAGAGGAGCCCGTCTTCATATGCCGCCTGAAACATCTGAATCCCACCCAGCCCCAATATAGAAGGGGTGCTGCCGCAAGCAAAGCATCAGCACGGTGCTCCCTCTGCAGACCCCCGCCCCATCACTCAGGCCTATTCAGAGGGTGGAGAGCCTCCCTCTGGCTCAGCCCCAGAAGCTCCCCCACTTTTTCACTGCTGGACCAGCCTGAGTGCCCCAGAGGACGGGTCCCAATTCCAGCAACAAAGCTGCAGACGGGAACAGACTTCTATCCATCCCACACCACTCACCACTGCTAAGACTGGAGACACCCAAGGCCTGAGCTGTGTGCAGGGTCAGGCGACTCTGTGTGTCCTGGATATAGGCCATGACTGGCATGGGATAGAAGTTGGCCTGCAGTGGCAGCTTCTTCAAGTACTGCCGGGGCTGGATCTGCTGGGACATGAGAGCTCTGGGGAATTGCTGCCGGCCAAGTGGACAAGGCGGTCTCTCCAGCTGCACAAGGGTGGGGGTTCATCCTCCCATCCAGCCCCCTACCTGGAAGCCATTTACATCAGTGAAGAAAGTGCCTTTACTCTCAATGTCGGTGCTGAACCGCAGGGCCAGCTCTTTGTTGACATGATCCCGGATGTCCACCAGGCAGGAGATCTCCAGGGACAGCCCATCGACCCCTGGAGCCAAACAAGGGCCATGACATCAGGGATGAATGCGCTCTGCTGCTCCTCCTCCCACACGCACACAGCAGCCCCGCCCTTTGCCCTCCCACTCAGCACAGTGGTGGTTCCCAAAGCCCCCCCTCACCTGGCACGTTGTAGAGCCGGACCACCTCCTGGATGTGCTGGTAGTAGACAGCCACCTCTGAGAGGAAGGGCCCCTCCGTCACCCGAACCGTGGGCGGGTCCTTGGGGATGTAGGGCTGCAAGGAGGAAGAGTGTGAGGAAACCAGGCCCTCTTTACAGAGGAGGACACTTAGGTTTTTTAAACCATTTTAACCTGCCTTTTCCCAATTTTCAAGGCAGCAAACAATGCAATTTTAAAACAATTCTGTAACTACAGTACTCTGTGACTAAGCAGAATGTTACTAGGAAGCTGACAGCACTCAAAATTATAGCTAAAGCCATCAAAACCTTTCAGATTATCCTGCAAGGCCAACCCAAACACAGGGCATCTCATGGCTCAGAAGAAGATTACAGGCTCAGCCCATGAAATGCTGAACACCCACCCCCAACCCGTTGTGACATTGATCAACATCCTTGTCCAAGCAGCGTGTTTTCCTTAGAGATACAGCTGGATGGATTATTAAGTCCTTAATCAGTGAAGAAACTCTGGGCCATTCCCACTGCCAAGGCACTGAAATAAAAGCAGTATCAGAATGCTATCTGGTGTACAAGTACAAGGATGCTGAGCCCGTCTGGGCAGGGCTACACATTGTGGCAGAACTCAGAAGGAAGTTTCTCTCCATCAAAGGATGTGGCAAACACTTGGATATCTCACCCTGCCAATCATGGCCTTGATTGGTGGGCTCTGCAAAAGTTGGGCATGGAGATTTCTATAGAAGAAACAAAATGGTCTGTTTGCCAAACCAAGTGGGGAAGGCTGAGGAAGCTCAAGGACAAAACTGACGAGGGAAACTACTGCTTGTTCATCTGGGATACTGGGACGGCATCTTTACTGTGAAAGAGTGACTCTAGCGCAGTGGTCTCCAACCTTGGAGAATACTGCTCTAGCTCCATGAAGGCTGGCGCACCAGGAGGGCAACGCAGTCGCTTGAGTCTAGAACGGTGCTGCTTACAGCCCGGAAGAGAGGAAGAGGACTTCGGTGGTGTGACTCTGGGAAGCACGGAGGGTGGCAATACCAACCACATAGGTAAGTGGGAGACTCAACGGCCAGTTCCAAGGCAGGAATCCTTTCCCCTCTGCCCACCCGCGCACCCACCAGGACAACGCCAGTCCTGGGGCCAGACCTTGGCTTCTCCAGTCAGGGCAGGAAGAGGTAGGCGCCACTTTTGTCTTTGGTGCTCCGCGTGCCATAGATGAGGAATTGGCGGCTCAGCCTCTGCTCCTGTTCATCGCCCACATGATACACACTCTACCAGAGAGCAAGCAGAGCACTGGTGAGAAAGTCTGCTCCTGCCCTCCACATTTCCCTCAGGCTACCCTTCCTCCAGCCTAGCCCCATTTCTGCCCTCTGCTGGGCCCACAGTCACCTTGAGCGAACCGCTGGACCCGGAGAAGCAAGCTCTCATGTGCTGATTCTCCAGACAGAAGTCATCTGTGGCAGTGGGAATGACACGCACTGGGAAAGCTTCATGCTTGTGCACGGGAAGGTCACGGCCGTGCAGGAAGAGGCGCACGGAGGATTTGAGTGTGTTGTGGTTGTCAAAAGACTTGCTCAGTTGTAGGATGCTGAGGCCCAGTGCTGGCAGACGTATTGTGATGGATACCTGTCAGTCAGAGCACAGGCAAGGGCAGCAGCCCCGTTGCTCCCATGCACACACATTCAGTGTGCCAATGGGGCACCGACAGAGACTTCTATTAGCAGGTGGGCGGTGATGCCGTGTGAATCTTTGGAAAAGGAGCACGCTGGTGAGGCCATATTGGCATGCACAGGAGCGTGGAGGAGCATCTCAAAGGGAGGGAAGGTGCTCCGTCAGGGTGACTCCAGGGCAGCTGGGCCCACCCCTGTCCCAGTCAGGGCAAGACATGCCCAGTCCCATCAGGAGCAACCAAGAGTCTTGTGCCCCAAAGATTTATGGTGGCAGAAGCTTTCATGCACCTGATGAAATGGACTCTGGTCCATAAAAGCTTCTGCTTTAATAAATCTGTTAAGTCATCCAGGTGCTCCGTGTTGTTTTTGCTACAACAGCCTGACATGGCTTCTTTCTGGAAAATGCTACCACTCTTCGCCTGCCTGCCAGCCCCAAACTACCTGGTAGACGTCAGGGGCCATGTCCATGGCAGAATTCCACTGGGCGCTGAGCTGCACAGCCAGAGGCTGCCCGTCCTCGCTGAGGACACGGATGCGAGGTGTGTTCACCAGGAAGGACACAATGCTCAGGCGCTCTTGCTCCAGAGGGTTGAACACAACCACAAACCTGCAGGATTGGAATGCATGTCCGGAACTGTGGCCGCTTGGCTTGCTCCCTCCCCAGGGCGCAGTAAACTCAAGCACCCTCTTCCATGGCACAGCCCAGCCGGAGCACAACCCCACTGGGGTCCTCAGTGCCCAGGGCCTGGGAGCCCAGGCGTCGTATGCCCAACCACCCTCCCCGTGCATCTCCGCCCCCCCGCGCTGCTCTCAAGGGCAGGCCAACCTGGCCCACCTGGGTGCCGCATCCAACTTGATAACTGTTTTCTCTGGCAGGGAGTCCTGATTGAGGCGTGTCTCATCCTGGAAGAGAGAAGTAGGCTCAGTGCCCACAGGCCAGAAGCTGCAGAGCCCCAGTCACCCCCTGGGTGCAGCATAGCTGGGCCCCCACCCCATTCTTTTCCAGATCAGTTCCTCTGGGCACAGAGGAGGGGGCAGACTGTGGCTCACTGCGCCAAGGAAGGGCACTGCCAGGTCATAGTGGTAGGTCTCCTTGTCCGCCAGGACCAGGTAATGTGCCGCATTGATGATGACGCGTTTGACATTCATGAGGGAGTGGAGCAGCCTGTATGGGAGTGGGGAAAGGACATACAAAGAGGCCATGAGGCACAGGGCGTGGGGTGCAAAAAATGCAGACCTGGCCTTTCCCCTTCAGACAAAGTCTGGCACGTACCTCACACCATAGTCCACGACCACAGCCTCCTTGGCAGTGCCAGTGATGGCATCATGATGCTGGAAGATCCCCAGGTTGCGCCGTGCATCAGTAAGCATGCCATAGTCCGACAGTGGATACTTGCTGTCCATGCCAGCATGGCGAGCATGACTTAAGGCCAAGCTGTACAAGATCTCAGCACCACTGGGGCAAATGGGAGAGGGACACCGTGAGCACCACTCCCCCGGGGCCTGGCGGACCCTCCCTCTGCCTCACCAGCCTCACTGGGAGATGCTCGGCCCCCTGCCCGCCACAGCCCCCCTCGGTGGACCACTCACCGGAGATGGGCCTCCAGCACACGGCCCATGCTTTTGTAGAAGGGCCGGGAAGTGTAGTAGCCTGTCCAATAGTGGTCCTCTCGGTCCGCATAGGAGAAAAAATCCCCACTCACAACTGGGAAGCCAGGCGGGCGCATGCCCGGGACGATGCCCATCTGCTTGTACAGCGCATCAAAGTAATCTGAGAGAGTCCCAAACTGCGCCTGCAGGAAAGCAGCAAACTGTGCATCAGGGACCCCAGTGGGAGAGACCCCACATCTGGGGTCAGAAAGCAAAACATCTTGGGCAGCAGAAAGAACTGCAGTGCCAAGGAGCGAGTGCCCCACCAGAGCCCCAACGAGAACTCGGCCCAAAGAGAGGCTCTACAGAGCAGCCTTCTTCCCCCACCCCCGCCCGTGGAGCAGCTATCCCAGCCCCTTTCTGGGAAGTGGCCCGGCCCGGCCCCACCCTCCACTGCGTGTTCCCACGAGTCGTGCCAGCTGTACCCGCACGTGGAGATCTGGGTGGGCGTTGAGGAAGTCAAAGAGGCGCTGGTAGTTGAGGAACTGGGCGTCCCACTCCTGGGGCTTGTCATAGCGGAAGTCATCTCCCAGTGGCACCAGCAGCACTTTGCTTCGAAAGAGCTTGGATTTCTTCCGGTACTGGTCAAGCAGGAGCTGTGCCCTGGGGAACGGGGAGCAAGGAGATCTGCAAAGCTGCCTGAAACCGCCCTTCCATGAGCACCTCAAATGCCATTGCCAGAAACTCAGGAGAAGTCAGAAGCAGTGCCAGGAGGCGGGTGGGGGAGCTCTGTGTGGGCTGCGCCCCCGGGGGTACAGAGCCCAGCCAGAGAAGCAGGGAACAAAGGATGTGGGGAAGGAAGCAAAGCTGTGGGGAGGGGCAGGTCCCAGCCCCCCTCACCCAGGGGCAAAGAGTGTGGGTCAGAGATCACTCACCGCTCAGCCACGTTGGTGCTGGTGATGGCCTTGGGCGACACTTTCCAGGGGCAGTTGATTCGTCCCCCTGGCAGGCGCTTGAAATCAAACTGGCAGCAGATCTTAGGGTCAGGACCACAGGTGTGGGGCACATCGTAACTGTAGAAGGGCATCATGTGGCAGAGGATATCGGTGCTGGAATCAGGATCTGAGGAGGCAAAGCCAGAGTTGCTTTATGCTCAGGAAGGGGCCTGGGCAAGCATGGAGTCAGAAGAAATGAGGAGGCCATCTGCCCCCTCCTGACGTGGACATGTCAACAACACACCCAGGCCCCGACAGACCGCACCCAGGCCCGAGCCCGCCACATAGGCGCACATGGAGCAAATAGCTCTAGCTGGCTCATGCAAGTGAGCCTAGCCACAAGCTGCAGGGGAAGGGAGCAACAGCCAATCTAGCCAGGGGGGAATAACTGCTGGACCTCTAGGGTGATGGTGGGTCCATCTGCAGGACAAGCTGCTGCCCTGTTCTCCAGGGGGCGAGAGGTGGCTGCAGCCAAGACTCTGCAAAGCCAGCAGGGGAAACTGGGGCAGAGAACAAAGGCAGCGCCCCCCTCCATCACCGCTTACCCCAGCTTTGCCGCCACATGAACTCCAGGTTCTTGGTCGCCGCAAAGTGCTTCTTGATGGCGTAGTGCACACGCTGGATGAGCATGCTGGTCAGATTGGCGCGGCGCAGCAGGTAAGGCATGGTGGCACTGTGCCCAAAGGGATCGACAGCCCAGCCGGCGCGCGGAGTCACTCCTGCAGGAGACAGGGAAGAGGCAGGCATCAGGAGCGGGACAGGAGGGGCGTGGAGCTCTCCGGGGAGCCCATTCCTCCCACCACAGACCAGGCCTGCCACAATGCCCCTCCTTCTGAATATGGGAGCAAGACCCACATCAACTGTGACTCTGCCCACCCTGCACGTGGGGTTACCCTGGAAGATGGTACGGAAGCTACAGCTGGTACAGAACGCGGCGGCTCGCCTGGTTAAAGGCAGCCGCCGGCGAGATCACATCACTCCGGTGCTCAAGGAGTTGCACTGGCTACCAGTTGCTTGCTGGGCCGAATTCAAGGTGTTGGTTTTGACCTTTAAAACCCTATACGGCTCTGGTCCAGTTTATCTCAAAGAGCGCATCCAGCAGCATCAAGTAGGCCGCTCAACAAGGTCTGCCACGGATGGCCTTCTCCTTGTCCCATCAGCCAGAGCAGCCAGGCTGGTGGGGACTAGGAAGAGGGCCTTTTCTGTGGCGGCCCCCAAGTTATGAAACTCTTCCCCAGCGACCTTCGCCATGCCCCCTCCCTGATGCACTTCCGCCGGGCTTTAAAAACATGGCTTTTCAGGCGGAATATGGGGTGGGTTAGGATTTTTAAAATAAACTCTTATACTGTTTTAATTGTGTGTTAATTGTGTGTTAATTGCGTGTTAATTGTGTGTTAACGGTGTTTTAATTGTGTTTTATTGCATTTTATCTTGATTGTTCATCGCCCAGGGTGGCTGGGTGACCGGCCAGATGGGCGATTTAAAAATATAATAAATAAATTAAATAAAATAAAAGCTTGTCAAGGCATCTCTGCAGTCTTAGCCACTACCGGAACCCAGAACAAGCCCTTCTCTCCATGCGAGCTGTAGGTTGCCCACCGAAATACACCAGGGATGCCAAAGCGATGCACGTTGTGCCAAGAGCACGGAGGGGGACCGAAAGACCTGGCCCTGTTGGAGGGCCTTCTGCCCGGCAGTGCTTTTCTGCCAGAGCTCGCTGGTCTCACATTTAAGGCAGTCGACACAACACTTCCAAAAGTGTCTTGCACTTTGGCCCAAAAGAAAAAACGACAACTAGCTACATCTTTAACATGTCTTTGACACTCAGGGAACTGGGGGTGGGGTTTGAACAGTTTAATATTTTGCTGATCAAGCGGATTCAAGTGGTGCAGGCAGCCCCTGGAGGAGGAGACTTTTCTCCGAAATGTCAGGTGGGCACAGCACACAATAGATAGGCACCGCTGTGACTTTGTCACATGTTTTTCTCTCTGTGACTGGAGTGCCTCCCTCTTGCAGTTCTAGTATCCTATACTCCCTCCAGACCACGGCTATATCCTTGCCGAAGGCACAGCTTTACAGCAACCCCGGACATGGAGCAACGATGGGCGGGGATTCAAAGAGAGGCAAACATCTACCCAGTTAAGGACTTGTCTGTGGGGTTTTGGTTTCTGTTCTTTGTTTTCATTTCCTTTTCAAGACCCAGGGAAGTTCAATGATTAAAAAAAAACCATCAGCCTTAGTTTCCAATTTTCTGACTTTGGGGGGCTTGAGCCAACATGAGCCTTAACCCTGGATTAAACAGTGAGAGGGGGCCTTCTTCTAGCACCCTTCACTATCCCTATGCTGGCTCAATGCAGAGGAGGTTTTACATTAAGACTGAATGGCATGAGACGTCAAGTTTCTTATTCTGAATTTAGAACTGCAATATGATAAACAAGAGAAAACTATTCATTCACCACCATGTTGAGATTTCCACCAGCAGGCATGCCGCAACACATCCACTGTTGCTTTGGAACCTGAGATGTTTGGTGGAGATAAAATGGGCTGCGTGTTGCCACAGAAAGGAAGTGATATGTGGAAGAATCAAGCACGCCCTTCCAGCTTGCCACTTCTTTTCTTCAAATTGCATCCCAGCACCACTGCACAACAGAAAAGATGTGTGGGCTACGTTTTGTGAGCGCAGCTGTTTAACTTGCCATTCTATGTAAATCCCTGTGTCTTTTAGAGGGGAAGAGGTACTGGCCTACAAATTCACTGAAATAGAAATAATTAAGAAACCGGTTGGGCTCAAAATCATTCCCTAATCCCACAGTGCCAAGAGGCTTCATTTGTTGGTGCCTCTTTAAAATCTATGAAACAGATTATTTTTGAAACTTGCTTTGACATTTTTCATTAATGGAACCATAATCAAGCCAACGGTGCTAGGAAACACAGGCCGTAAAACCACTTTGTCGGTATGGAGAATATGGAAGGCCCACTCGACCAGCACACTGCTCATTAGATTTCTGTGCTACAAGGAAAATTACTGCCTAGACAAAAGTAGCCATCGGGTTAAAGGGTTAATGTCAAAACCCTCAAACTGAGGAAAGGCTGAAACCAGACAATCTTGGGAGTCAGTAGGCAGGAGTAGTGATGAGGGAGGTCCAAAGCGGAAAGGGTTTTAGCCCTCTCTCAAGAAAGGAGGGATTGCAAGATATTGGACAACAGGCATCAAAGTGGTTCCAGGTTAGCCGTGGTAGCGAAAGTCAGAAAGGCTTTCAATTTGGAACTAGAGGAACGGCTAGCAGGTCTCCTGGCCATATCCAGCACAGCAGAGAAGTCTGTAGAACGGAAGGATGTTTTATGCTGTTAGCGTAATTGCAATATCGGAACTGTCCTCGATCCAGAGAGGGAAGGTTCAATATCAAGGGCAGATGCAGAAAATCGTCCTTTGACATGCAGAGGAGCGTCGCAATGCATGCATGCCTGGGTCACCAAAGGGTGATTAAGACCTCCTTAGTGCTGCCCACTTGCATCTCAGCCAACACCTGTATAATCAATGGAAATGGCAGAAAAAGTAGGTAGGTAAAAACAGATTCCCCTGCCAGGGAAGGAGAAGGATGTCCCCCATAGAGGTTGGTGTGGTATCATAACGCGACCGCCTCAACTGTCACATGGTGTATTTGCTGGTGGGAGAGACTGGTTGCTTCAGCTTAGAAAACCCTGGGCAGCTCCCTCTGGTTATTCAGCAAATAATCGCACAAGGGCCCTATAGGCGACGGTGCCCTCCACAACTGTTGCATAGCCCGTAAAAGTCCAAAAACGGTATCGACAGCTCCATACAGACAGTACTGAACACTGGGTCCGTGACCCGCTGAACAGGCTGTTGAGACCACAGATCCAAGGAGTGTGCCATGAGTGAAATTGGGCCTGCAGGAATGCCAAGAGATCCCCACGGGTAGAAAGAATCATAGAAGAGTTGGAAGGGGCCTATAAGGGCATCGAGTCCAACCCCCTGTTCAATACAGGAATCCAAGTCAAAGCATCCCTGACAGATGGCTGTCCAGCCGCACCTTGAATGCCTCCATATTGGGAGAGCTCACCACCTCCCTAGGTAGTTGGTTCCATTGTCTTATTGCTCTAACAGTCAAGAATTTTTTCTGATGTTTAGGTGGAATCTGGGTTCCTGTAACTTGAGCCCATTATTCCGTGTCCTGCAAACTGGGATGATCGAGAAGAGATCCTGGCCCTCCTCTTTGTGACAACGCTTTAAGTACTGGAAGAGTGCGATCATATCTCCCCTCAGTCTCCTCTTCTGAAGGCTAAACATGCCCAGTTCTTTCAGTCTCTCCTCATAGGGCCTTGTTTCCAGTCCCTTTATCATCCTTGTTGCCCTCCTCTGAACCCTCTCCAGTTTGTCTACGTCCTTCTTAAAGTGTAGTGCCCAGAACTGGGCTGGTTCATCACTCTCAGTTCCGGGATGTACCACAGAGCTGTACATTTCACGCTCTTGTCCACGTCTCCAATCCTCATAGCAATAGAGTCCCGATGGTAGGGACCATTCAGACTGCCTGTCTCATTCCAAGATTGAGGAGGAGGAGGGACCAAGTGTAGCGATCCGTATCTCGGCTCAGTACTGAAGCCTGGGACACCATCGAGCCCAGCAAATTCGGTTTAGAACCGTGACTCTGAAAGGGGGATGGTGGATCCCGTGTCTCACCCTCTGACACAGAAGCAGCTGCAACAGGCTCCGCGGTCAAGACCGAGACTTTAGCTACTGAAACCAGAGACCTCTGATGAAGGGCCAATTTGGCTTGATCTGGGGAGGCATGTGCTCTGCAACTCCTTTTTCCTTTGGTTAGAGGCTGAAGTGCCTTGCTACGAAACCGCAGAGCCCACAGGTAGAGCCAGAGGTGGCGATGCAGCCTGCTACGAAACCGCGCAGCCCATGGCTAGAATCGGAGGCAGTGATGCAGCCTGTGATGAGACCACGCGGCCCATGGTTAGAATGGTTAGGGTGGCCGGGTGACCGGCCAGATGGGCGATTAATAAATATAATAAATAAATAAATAATAATCGGAGGCAGAGATGCAGCCCGTGATGAGAGCGCTCAGCCCACGGTTAGAGCCGGAGGCAGTGGTGTAGCCTGATGAGGCCACTGGAGCCACAGGGTCATTGGGGTTTTCCAGCCTTAGTGGGTTACGACACCTGCTTCACAAATGCCTGGTAGTGGGCACCGGAAACACACAAATTGAGTGCTCGTCGGTGAGAAGGAGTTTACTTCCATATCTCGCACACTTTCTAAACAGCGCCATCAGGGCCTTACGGCCTGAGGGAAACGAGCACGGAGAGAGAAACCGTTCAAAGACTAGAAAGTCAAAGAAAAGAATTACGAGAAAATAAAACCTCAGCAATAATAAAAAATGCAGTCCAATGAACTAAGAAGTCTCCTACGAGGTAACCACAACGGAGGTCGAAAGAGAACTGAGGGAATGCGCGGGAACCCATTAAGGAGACACGTACTAGGACTGTGGGGGAGGGACTCCCACCCAAACTTCCTCAGCTATAGAAGTTTCCAAAATGAGGCTCCACGCAGGCACAGAGACCACGAAGAAGAATGAGACTTTGTACTGTGTGTAGCCAAGGGACAGCAGCCCTTTACAGGATAAAATGAAAACAGAAGAGATGAATGATATTGACAATTTACAGCAAATGTGCATCCTATGCATGTTTGCTGCCTTACTTCTGAGTAAGCTTACGCAGCATCAGGCTATTGGCAAGGCATGGCAAACATGTCATTGAAAATACAGGGTGGGGAGGGGGTGAATGCATATTGTCTGCATAGAAATAAGCACAAGTATTGGAATTCAGGACTCAAACAAACAAACCAACAAACAAACAGTGGCTTAAGCCCATCATTCACACCTGTCTCCAGAACGGTTTCAGCTTTGTAATGCAGGTGTTTGCAGCACCATAACCTGCCTTGTTCTATGTACACCTGACATTCTGAGTCCTGTGAAACTGAGAGGCTCTTACACCAACCCACGATGGATCAATAGAAGTTATCGTTTCGTCCTTCCTGTCCTTGGGACCACCACCGCAATGGAAGCCGCGCAGGGCCACGCGCTAACAGGGGCTTCTGTCGTGGCGCTGCCCGCTGCCCTGTTCCTAGCAGCAGCACCTGCCTGCCACCGTGCTCCTTGTTGCGTCTGCCTGGCAGGAGCTCAGCACGTTCTGGCCGCTCCCCAACCCAACCTCTCCACTCGGCCGATGCCCCGGTGCTCACCAACGTTCTTCTCCAGCCACTGGTGCCCCTCGATGAGCTGGTCGATCATGGCAAAGTAGTGGGAATTGGCTTCATCTGGCATCACCCATCCGCCCGTTGCCATCTCCAGCTGCCCGTTGCCCAGAAGCCTGTGAACAGGAGCTCAACGTCAGGAGCACCCGACCAAGGGTGTTCTCACTCTTTCAATGTGTGTTTTTAGACACCTTATACAATGAATCCTCTAGGCATTACACAAACTATAAAATTGGTTAAAACATCACAATAATACAATAAAAATCCAAGTTCAAAAATCCTAAGACAGTCCAAAAACACAACGCAAATGACAATGATCTAGGTTCCAGGAAAGCCTCTCCAAGGGAGAGCATCCCATAACTGGGGCACGTCTGTGGGGGCGACCAACGAGAAGGCCCTCCATCCCTCTCAGGGCCACTCTCTGAACTTCATGCTGAGGGGACACACAGAGGGGGACCTCTACAGATGACCTTACAGGCTGGAGTGGGGAACCAGTTTGTCCTCAGGGGACCGATTGCTGGCAGTGGGCTGGGCCAGGCACCCCAAAGGAGGTGGGGCAACCGCTAGCATGTGAGGCTCTGAGCCAGCACCTCAAGGAGGCTCAGTGCTTCTCCTGCCCCAGTTGGGTGAGCGAAGTTCTGACCGGGCCTGCGCACGGAGGCGCTACTCCTCCGGGCACTGGCTCAGTAATGGCCAGCTTCGCCTGCCCCACACCATCCCCTATTAGGAAGGATGTGGGGCTGGCAAAGTTGTGACTGAGCCAAGTGCCCAGAGGAGCCACTTCTCCTGGTAGAGGCTTAGTCACAGTGAGCGATCAGCTGTGTATTCCACACCACAGAGACAACTGAAGCCTCCGGGGACAATGATGGAACGCGGGGTGATAGTATGCCCCACAAACTACATTCTTTTTCAGGCCAGGAATTACCAACCCTACAGATTCTGTGGAGGAGTCTGCCTCTCTTTGCTTTTCTAGTGTATTATCTCCATGCCATCTTTTACACCCACAGCAACACCCCCGCACCCCCATATGCCTTCCCTATCCTTCCTAGGGAATTTGAATCCTAGAGGAAACTGTGCCCAAGCAATTCTCTCCTTTCCACCAATTTCTGTTATGCCCACCAGATCTATTTTCTCATTTAAAACCAAACACTTGTTGGATTATGAATCAACATGAGCTTGCTTAAAGGTTTTTCTTTCAGTAAAACTTAGCAGTGGGCACTTCAGCATTGCAATACAAGGTCTTTGGAACAGGTGTTCCAACATATGTTCCAACAGGAACATATCTAGATGTCCTTGGCCATCTAGTAGGAGAAAGTGGGTGTCACGTAATATGACAGTTGCTATACTGTCATATGTCTGTCCTGATTCCCATTGGCTCTCTAGCACAGCTGGGTGTGTATGTTTGCTGTGCTTGCTTCTTCATTCTCTCTTCTAATTTGGATGTCTATGCTATGCTATGTTCTCAGAACTGACTCTGTCTTAAGTTTGTAGTGTGTAATTGTTTTATGAATATAATAAAACAATTAGAATAGAAAGGCTTCTGTTTCCTGATTGCTGCAACAGAGCAGGAGAACTAAAAGTCGGACTGTGGGAGGAATTTACTCTATGTTTGCTGGAAGCTAAAGCAAAGTTGCAGGTAGCAGGCACACAGGTAAAACCACAGGACTTTAAGCAGGCATCTAAATTCCAACAACACTCCTACTCCCTCACCTTGGCTCTGAGCCTTCTAACATTAGCACATACCTATAACACGACGTCCCTCTCCAAATGTCACGAGTGTGTATCCCTCCGACACTTTGGTCTCTTTGACTGGTTATCATGTCCTCCTGTATGCTCATTGCCTAGTTCTGCTCTGTCCCCATTTTGATCATCTGGAACATTTTCACCCTCGTGCCCTAGGGATGCTTTGTCCTGAACGGGATGTTCCTGAGCTCCTATTGACTCTCCTCCAGGAGTCAGTTACAAGGGGCTCTGCAACCTTTTGATATTAAGTGCCAACAGTTTGGTTTAAAGGCCGGCCAATTTCATGGGTCCATTCATCTCCTGTGAACTTGGCGAGCAAATTTCTGCAGCTTTGGGGCACATGAGAAAACTCTGAAGTTTCAGGGTGAGAGCTTTGCACCTACCTTATAAAGTACACAAGATGGCCAAGGAGTCTTCCTTGTTCTTAAAACGCTGCTAAAAGCCCTGCATGCGCACACAGAGGCAAAGGGCTCTCCCTGTACATGTAGGCTTCTAGTGCGGCAGCACTTCCTGGAACACCCATGGCTATCACGTGGTCCCAGGGGCATTCCAGAAAGTGCTGCCAGCAGGTTGGAAAGACCCTTCAGCCACCTTGTACAGTTAATAAGCTAAGCAAGAGCACCCCCAAAAAACCTTCTTCCAAGTTCTACTGCCCACTTGGGAGGCATTTATTATTTGAACCCACTCCTTTACCACTTGAAGCCCCCCAGCAAAAGGTCTGACATTTTATTTTAGTTCCATTTCAGTTCAGTCCATCTATTTTGTGCAGGCTCAACTTGTCCCAAAACAGTCCCCAGTGCCTAACAAATCTTAAGCCCTCCTCCCAATGCCACTGTTTCATCCACACAGTGAGACCCCTCAAGCTTTGCCCCTTTGGCTGATTTTGCATGAGGAACTGGCAGGAATTTCTGAAAAAAGGCGGGGTATAAATATAATAAATAAATAAATAAAATAGATGCTCATAGGACTGCCACTGTCACTTTCGTTGAAGTGCTTAACTTATTCCACAAGGCTCTTTCATGAGCATGCAGGAGGCCAATATGGGTGGATACACTGCACTCATCCCACTGAGTCATTCTTCTGAAAATATTGCCCTAAACTTCTTTCTACAGGTATCGTGAGTGGAAAAGTAATGAACACAGGCTCCCTCCCATTACCTGCGGACAGCAGCCCGTTTCTGGGCACTGATGTTGTCCCACCATTTGGAGAAGAAGGAGATTTCAGACCAGATAAAGCGCCGCCGTGGGTCCTCCTGCAGCTTCACCACCATGCTGTTCAGGATGTGCTGTGTCTGGTCGAAGTAGTATTTGTCGAACGTCTTGATCCAGCCTTTGGGTGGTGGAAAAAGGAAGCATTACTGCAGACCCCTCCAATATGCACAGGTTGGCCCAGACACTGCACCTCACAGGCCGTGTGCCAGTGGGAGACTGGCAGCAAAGCACAGCTACAAAAGGGCTTTTTATATCTGACCACTAAACCTTACTACCCTATGGTAAAATAACAGTACAGACCAAGTTAAAACTATCGAGTTGTTGAACAATATGCCTTATCATCACTGTATTTTTAAATTATAAATGTGTAAAAGTGCTGGGGTTACACTGAATATTAAATGTGCTATCTTGAATTATTGCATAGACTGTGCTGTCCGCTTGTTTTTTGTACAACAGCCACTGCAACTACTGATTCAGCAACATCCACGAGCCTTTTCTCTATACGTAGATCTCTATAACAATAGAGTGGGAGAGCCCACCACCTCCCTAGGTAGTTGGTGCCATTGTCTTATTGCTCTGACAGTCAGGAAATTTTTCCTGATGTTCAGGTGGAATCTGGGTTCCTGTAATTTGAGCCCATTATTCCGTGTCCTGCAAACTGGGATGATCGAGAAGAGATCCTGGCCCTCCTGTGTGTGACACCCCTTCAAGTAGAATCATAGAAAAGTAGAGTTGGAAGGGGCCTACAAGGCCATCGAGTCCAACCCCCTGCTCAATGCAGGAATCTCCCCTCAGTCTCCTCTTCTGAAGGCGAAACATGCCCAGTTCTTTCAGTCTCTCCTCATAGGGCCTTGTTTCCAGTCCCCTTAATCACCTTTGTTGCACTCCTCTGAACCCTCTCAGTTTGTCTACATCCTTCTTAAAGTGTGGTGCCCAGAACTGGACGCAGTACTCAAGATGAGGCCTAACCAGTGCAGAGTAAAGGGGAATTATCACTTCCCGCGATTTGGAAGCTATACTTCTATACATGCAGCCCAAAATAGCATTTGCCTTCTTTGCAGCCACATCGCATTGCTGGCTCATATTCAGTTTGTGATCTACAGTTCATCTACAGTTGATGACGTGTGATGATGTGTGTGTGTTGGGGGTGGGGGTGGGGGTCAGAACACTAGAATACATCTTTTTTAAAACCAGGAAAATTCAATGCCAAACACCCCCACCCCCACTGGTTTAAGACCAGAATTAAGGCTATCTGGGCATGTTTTTATCCTGTTTTTATCTTGTGTACATCACCCAGGGTGGCTGGTTTGCTGGCCAGATGGGCGATAAATAAATGTAAAAAATAAATAATAAAATATCACGTTGGCTCAGCCTCCACAAAGCCACGAAATTGGAAGCTAAGGCTGATGCCTTAACAGTTGTGCCCCAACAGTTGTGCCCTCACTATACAGTGAGGCTCAGTTGTTTCATAAGGCAATACGGGGCCAGTGGCACTCCATCCTCCCCATATGCATTTGCGCCTGAAACACCAAGAAAAAGTGTGGGTGCACGGAGGGTAAGCTGTAAGCAAGCACAATATGTGACACCCCGCACATCATCATCATTATTACTGATCATGGGGCATCAGCCTTAGCTTCCAATTTCCTGGCTTTGTGGAGCTTGAGCCAACTTGACTTTAAGCCACCAGGTTTTATGTTTTATTGTTTATTACAATTATTTATATGCCGCCTTTTGGAATACACATCCTACCAAGTCGGCTTACATGTAACATAAAAAATAATGAAACCACAATAAAGATTAATAAAGATAAACAAATCATCGGGATCCTTCTCACAGAGCAGTTGGTGGAAGATGGCCCCGAGGACAGGGAAGAGTCCCTCCCGCTCTGCCTCCCACTCCTGGAATCCTTCCCACAGGGTGGTAGATGGCCTGGTGGATGGGGGAGGGAGACTCCAGCAGGGGCAGGTGCTGGGGTGTTCGCTGTTGCTGATCCTTCAACCTTTCCTCATAGGACTTCAACCTTTTCCAAGCCCTCCAAGACTACAGTGTCCAGTTCTGGGCACCACATTGTAAGAAGGATATTGCCAAATTGGAGGGTGGCCAGAATGGTGAGGGATCGTGAAACAAATTCCTACAAAGAATGGTTGAAAGAGCTGGTATGTTTACCCTGGAGAACAGATTAGAAGATTGGGCACACTTGTTCTCTGTTACTCTAGAGCAGGGCTCTCCAACCTTGGGTCCCCAGATTCTCTCTCCACACCATGCACAATTCTGCACACCTCTATGACATGTCCCCCTTACTTGCTTTTTTCTAAGCTAAACAATCCCTGTTGTAAACTTTCCTCATAAAGGAGTTACTCCAGCCCCTTAATCCTTTTACTTGCCGTTTTACCAATTATACAGTATCCCCTTTTAGATGTGGTGAGCAGAACTGCACACAGGATCCCAAGTGTGGTCGCACTATAGATTTGTATAATGGCAGTATGATCTTGGCAGTTTTATTTTTAATTCCTTTCCTAATTATGCCTAACATGGAGTATACATTCTTCACAGCAGCCACACACTGGGTTGACATTTTCATCAAGCTGTCCATCACAACCCCAAGATTTCTTTCTTGCTCGGTCACCGCTAGCTCAGATCCCATCAGCATATATTTAGAAGTTGGGATTTTTTGCCCCAACATGCATCACTTTGCATTTGCTTACACTGAACTGCATTTGCCATCTTGATGCCCATTCTCCCAGTTTGGAGAGATCCTTTTGGAGCTCCTCACAATCCCTTCTTGTTTTCACCACCCTAAATAATTTGGTGTCATCAGCAAACTTGGCCACTTCACTGCTCACTCCCAATTCCAGATCATTTATGAGTAAGTTGAAAAGCACTGGTCCCAATACGGATCCCTGTGGAGCGCCACTGTTTAGATCCCTCCATTGGGAGAATGTGCCATTTATTCCTACTCTCCGTTATTTAACCAGTTACTGATCCATAAGAGTTCCCCTCTTATCACTGAAATGTTCCCACAGGCCTTGGTGGGGTTTTGGCACCCTGACCCTCACCATGGGTATCTCAAGAGTGTCCAGGACTGTATACAAGTGGCAGCTTCTGCCTCACCATAAACTTGTGTAGCACTGCACACCACCACCACCAAAGCTTTTTCTGGGGTTTATGTCACATGTCCCACTCATGTAGTGCAGACAATGGAAGTGCCCCCCCCCTGTAATGACACCTACCCAATAGCCAGCTGTGTCCATCAAGCTGGGACTCCAGGAAGGTCTATACGTGTGATGCTGCTAGAACTGGGAGTCCCAGATATTCCCAGCATTTAGCATTCATGCAGGTAAAGATGCACCAGACATCAGCTATCTGTTGTGGTAGATGCTGGGATGGTCAGAAGTGTGTATGGATGGGGTGAAAATCGTACCATATGCACCAAAGAAGCCAGTGATCATACAAAAACCCTCTCAAATTCTCCTCTGCTTCCTCGCGGAGGGGGAAACAATGAGCTCCTCACAATAGTGCAGCACTGCTTGAGGGCAGTGGTGAGGCACCAGCTTGCCAAGCGCCAGGAGACAATATACTTTCAGTTCTGCCTGTTAGCGTGAGGGGCACATTCCACGGCACCCCTTATGTCCCTTGGCCAGCGAGAATGGCCTTAGAAGGCAGCTGTGCCACCTGGGCTTTGGGAAGGGGGTGGCAGAGACAAGATAGTGGTTCCTTTCAGTGACAGAAGCCAGCCTCGGACCCCGAGGTCCACATATGCTTGGCACCACACCGTACTCTTGCCTCATCTGCCATTCTGTCCAGTCACTTTCCCTTTGTGGTCATGGCCCCTGGCAAAAGGGAGGCCTTATTAGAGAGGTTTGACAAGGACCCTCCAAGTCAGGCTGGCACAAAGCAGGAGAGAGAGGCGAAGTAGACTGTGCAGCAGAAGGAATGATGGGATCCATTCATTCATGACTTGTGCATCATTATCCTTGGCATACGTGTGTACTTTTGTGCAGATACAGTGAAGAAGGGTTCGTTCACAAAAGCCAAGGATGAGGCATGTGCACTGGGCACCAAGAGATCGGGCACTGCATGTCAGAAGGGCTGGATCTACTGGGAAGTGAGTTTTTCTGCATGGGTTTAGGCATCTTGAATGGCAGCCACTTGACCACGCAGCCTTGGAATATTGCAGATCCCCTGGCTGGTGAGGGCAAGGAGTCCAGCCACTCCTGAAGAGCAATCACCTGCACAGAAGGTGGCCTCAGTGTGTGCTCCGTTGGCCAGCAGGAGATGTGAGGATGGGCAGAGGGACGCGTCAGAGCCGCACAGTGCAACTACAATCGTGGGAGCAAAGGCCAAGACCAACGCGGAGCAGTGATGGACAAGCCAACCTGCCACTGTGCATGGAGCCAGCCCCAGTGGCCAGACAGAGATTATCTGTTTTCAATGGGCCAAGGTGCATGCTGCAGCTTCAACCATGTGGATGGTCAGCCATGTGCTTCGGGCTCAGGGCAGGAGGTGGGATTGTTTCATGCCATGGGTGTCTGGCCACGGTGCTACAAAGGCCAACTCGTCTCCCTCGGAAGTGCGTGGAGTCGATACCAGCCTCTCCTGTTTGCGTAAGCTTTCCCCCAATACTTGGCCTCATACAGTTCACAACATGGGGGGGCTGGCACTGTCCTCATGAAGTCCGCTTCCCCTCCCCTCCCTGCTGTTCTTTGACCTGATCAATTGTTTTATCGGGCCAGAGAAGTAGCAAAGCTGCAGCAGCAGGTCTGGGAGGTCCCCTCCAATGCTGCCCCGACCCCGACAGACCAGGGCAACCACACCCGAGGGAGCCCAGGTCATCTGGACAGGAAGGGAGAGGCCAGGCTGGCTCTCTGCACTGTGCTGGTGACCCTTCACCTTCGCCAGAGGGACCCTCCAGCGCCAAGCCACCAAGCACGGGTAAGAGGAGGGGGTGCCAGACAGCTGCCCTTGGCCTGGTGTCACCCCCGAGGCCCCTGCTCAGTCTACAGCAGTGTTCTCCAACCTTGGGCCCCCAGATGGAGTTGTAGGCCAAAAACATCTGGGGACCCAAGGTTGGAGAACACTGGTCTGCAGCTTTCAATCCACGCTCCCCTCCCTTGCACAGCTTTCAGAGTAACTCACAAAGCACGATCTGCTTCAAGATGCCAGCCCCCTCCTCCATGCTGGGGAATCCCCGTGCTGGCAGTTCCCCCTCTCCCATTCTGACTTGCTCGCTCTGCATGTGGGGGAGGGGTTGTGCTGCTGCTCCCGTTCAGTTTCTGCGCTCCACCACCACCCCCTTTCCCTGTCCTTCCCATGCTACGCTCTGGGGCGGGTGTCATGTGTTTTGTGCTCGGCTGCACAGTGCGCGAGGTGGGCCTCTCCCCCGCACTTCTTACCCCCTCCAACATGTGGAGCTCCTCTCCCAGGCAAAATTTACCACCACACCCCCAGATGTAAGCAGCCGTGTGGCGTTGCCTGTGCGTATGGGCAGGTTGCAAGTGTCGCTTGGGGCTTGGCGTCTGGTTGGTTGCACAAATTTCATGGACGCTGTGGGAGTATCTGGGTGTTTTCTGCCACCAGCAATTTCTTTTTCCTTGCTGTTGGTGCTTTCCCTCCCAGGCTGGGGGTACTTCATATTCTGTGGAGCTACCGCCAGCGGACCAGGAGCAGAACTTGAGCCTGCAGCTTCCCAGCAACAGGATTGCTTGGCCCAATGGGTTTCAGATTGCATCCCTTTAGAAATCTTGTTTAATAAAATGTACTCTGGTTTATTAGACAAGCAGGGATAGGAAAAGAAAGAGACATTTAAGTAACCTGACAGGGGCAGCTGTTCTTTCAACGTTCTGAAAGAACTTCTAGCGTTATTTAAGATGTGGGATATTTTCATAACCTGTGATGCATTATTAGTATTTGTTCATGAAGACCAGGAAATCAAAATGTGTTTGACACCTTTTATAAATGTTTCTATTCTTCCTTGCCCTTGCAGTTCTCTCCCTTGCAAGAAACTGTTTCCCTTCATACAGACACCAACCATCGGTTCTCCACAAACGCTTCCTATCCATTGGACTTAGAGCTGGCTGTGAGCGAGAATAGCACCCCTTCCTTCTTTCCTTCCTTCCTTCTTTCCTCTTGTTTGCATGGCAAAAGCGTGGCTGTTTGCAGCCTGTTAGTGTGCGCGCCATCAGGGAATTGAACCCCTGTCTACAAAGCTACAGGCATCAGTTGCTCCTCTCCTTGGTCTATTCTGGGGAAGGGGCTGTGGTCTCTTTCTGGCTGCTGCTCGTACATTCTGTGTGTTTGTGTGGCAGATCTCATGGGCTATTTGCACGCTGCCTTGCATCAATTGGTGCTTTCTCTGCATGGCTAAATGCAGGGACATCATGGACAAGTGACCTCACAATTCCTGGCCGGTGCCTGGGACTATCAGTGCTGATGCCTTAACTTTTGTTTCTAAAGTTGCTGTTGCACTGCGAATTCTGCTGCTGTTGGAGCAGAGGACCATGATTATATTATTTTGCTTTTGGTATATGGTGGGGTGGTAAACTGTTTTTGCGGTCATGTTTTATTAACTTGTTTTAGAGATATTTTAAAATTGGTTTTAAAAATTTCATAATGTTTTATTATTTATATTTTTAACTGTATTTTATTGTTGGTTTTTAATTATTGTTGTATACCGCCCAGAGAGCTTTGGCTACTGGGTGGTATAGAAAATGAATAAAAATATAAATAAATAAATAAATTTAGCTCTAGCACAGCGGGCACCAAGGCACCAAGGCCTGGCACCACTGCCCCCCCCCCACCAAGCAGGCGCACATCCTGGCCACCACTTGCTTACCTGGGTCGTTGTGGGAGTGGGGTACCACAAATACTTGCAGCAGCTCCGTGTTCCACTCGTGGGGCTCATAACTGATATCAAAACCTTGCTTCCACACCCCACCATCCTGGTTGTCATATGGGAGCAACGCAGAGACAGCCAACATCTGGGAAAGGAAGACTCAGCAAGAGAACTGCTCCGCCAGGATTCCCCTGCCTGCCTGCCACCCCGCCCCCGCCCCCGCCCCGCCCCATCAGCAGGTTCACCCTCAGGACCCGGCCACCAGCTCATCTCCCCCGCCTGCCCACCCAGCTCTCAGAAGCTGCCCTCTTTGCCCCGGCCTGCCTCCACAGCCCAGGCCTACCGCACCGCAGCCTCACCTGTAGGTCTGCCTTCTGGCTATTGCTCCCCAGTGCAAACTGACAGTCCTGAGAAGAAATGGAATAGAAGCTGGGCCGGCTCTCGGGGGGCAGCACCCAGGAGCCATTGGGCATGTGGAAAGGCAGCACCACGGGCGGCCCCTCGGCATTGGCTGTCAACTCCAGCACTGAATCCTTGATGTGGCTGATGATTTCGTGGTTCTCCTCCAGGAGCTGCTCCAGCTGCTCAATTCGGTTCTGCAGCACTGAGATCTGGCTCTGGGGGGCGGGGGAGAGAACACAAAAGGATGAGGCAGCAACAGACATACAGCCTGCCTGCCCCCTTCCCCTGCCCTGCCCCACACAGTGGGGCAACTAGGCAAGCCACCTCCCTGCTGGCAAAGGTACAGATGTGGCCGGCCACGAAGAAAGGGCGGTGGAGGGCCCAGGGTGGGTCTCCAGGGGGTGGGGGGGCCCAAACGACCTCCTATGGGCCACGGGCTTTGCGAGCTACAGGCAGGCAGAGCCGCCGCTGCCAGGAGCCACCAGCAGCGCGGCCGGCAGTCCCTGCTCCGCCCCGCCCGGCCTCCAGTGCGGCGGAGCGAGCGGGCTGGGAGCCGCCTCCGCCGGAGGCCTGTGGAGGAGGGCCCTGCGCGCTGCCCGCCCACTACTCACCCTGGGGAAATTGCCCCCGTTCTGGGGCCGAGCAGGATCGTGCTGTACGCGGTCCAGCATCAGGTAGAGGGAGAAGACGGCCACGCAGAAGATGGCTGCCCCGCACACCGTCACCTGCTTCTTCAGCTTCATCGCGGGGGCGCCCGAGGCAGCATCTGCAAGCAAGCCCGCCGGCCACACCACACGGTCCACACCGGCCTGCCGACGCGCCCCGGCGCCGCCTCCCCAGGCCGGGCCCGGCGCCTGCCGCCGAGCAGCGGCCCGCCGCGCGGCCCTCCTTGGAGTGGCGCCACGGAGCCACGGAGGCGGCCGCGGGCGGGCCAGCCCCGCAGAAGGCCCCGCCCCGCAGAAGGCCCCGGGCAGAGGCGCGGCCTAGCCGCCCGCCCCGGCAGCCGCCGCAGTCACGCAAGCGCAGGGCGCGCGGCGGCCCCCATGGCCTGTCGAGCGCCGCGGGCAGGGCCCCGCGTCGCGCCCGGACTCGCCTGCGGCTGCCTCCCGCGCCCCCGAGCCCGGAGGGCGCTCCGTGAGCATGCCCGCTGCTTCGCCGTGCAGCCCCCGGGTGGGCGCCCCTGCCCACTCACCTGGCCTGGCGCCCGAGGAGGAGAAGCCGCCGCCGCGCCTCCCCGGCGGAGCCAGAGGCGGGTGGAGCCCACGTTGGGCGGAGCGCGCGGCCGGGCCTGTTGCGAGTCGCCGCCGTCGGTCCTGGGCGGCAGCCGCGGCAGGAGCCGCGGCGGCGCGACCTGCCCCTCAGCCGGCCTCGCGGCCTTCCTCGCAGTGGAGCTCCGGGGAGCCGGGCAGCACTTGCCGGGTGCCGGAGGAGACGCGCGAGGCTGCACGCAGCCGGGGAGGTGTCCAGGCGGGCGGCGGCGGCCTTCGGCGTTGCTCGGGCGGAGAGCCAGGCTGGCAGGGAGAAGCGCCGCCGCCCCTCCTTCCGCAGACCACGCCCCGTCCACCCACCCACCCCCCGCTGCTACTTGCGCCCCCGGCCTCCCTCTGTCATCCCCCAACGTTCTTAAGGGAGTGGGGAGGGGCACGGGCACGACCTCGACATACACGCCCCGCGCAACATTTGAGGGAGCTGGCAGTGCTGCGCTTTCGAGCCGCCTCCCCGGCCAAGGCCTCGCCTTGCGAGTCGCGACTGCTCCTCAAAGCAGGTGTGCGCGCACGCTCACCAAGCCCCGAGGAATGGCTCCCACCCTTCTGAGGCTGCCGGAGGGCTTCCAGGGCCCTACCAGGAGCCACGCCACGGCAGAGCCGCGTGGGGGGAGGGCGACGCAGACCAAACCTCAAGAGTTGACCTTTAATCCCCTAAGAGCCGCTGGATCAACCTGTTGGTCTGGTCCAGCAGCCTGATTCAGGTTAGATAGAATTTAGGGCAGGTTCCCATTTTGTCTACAAGCATTTTGCGCTAGTGAGGAAGAGACTGGACTGCCTTGACACTGAGATGTGTTGACTTCCACACACATAGACAACAGTTAAAAATAAAACCGAATGCATCTATTCGGAAAAAGTAACATGCACACACCTTTCCTACTTAATACAGAACTAGAAAGAAAAGAGTTAGACTTATAACAAATCTGCTGCCCGAGACCCTGTCCCCGCTCCCACCAAAAAGTTCTTTTGGAGTTGAGAGACAAGGTAGGAACCCCACCTACCAGGTAAAACTTCCTTTAATACCCATGTCTTATGCCAGCCTTTTATCTAATACTGTACTTGGTATCCATTATTCTATAAGCTTACCGATTGGTTGTTATAAGGTGGTCTAACTTCATTTAAGCCCCTTATTTTAAATTTAAGTGACTCCCTTCTGAAAATTCCATTACTGATATTTTGACTAATTCCAAAGAAAATCAAAAGTCCCGAACATCTTAAGCATCCTGTCTCTGTACTTTGTGGTTGGCAACATAACTTTTTAAAAAAAGGTACATTAATCACAAGCTTCTCCCTATAAACCTCTCTCGTTTTCAAAGTAAAAAGATGACTCTGCTATCCACTTCACAAAATTCACTCCAGCACAAGCTACGCCGCCTGAACCAGTAATCTTTGGTTCTCTTAGCTATCCCACCCTATACCTATCTTATACTATCTGTGCTGCTCTTATAGGTAAGAAAAAACCCTATGGCAGGTTCATGTAGACATTTGCCTTAAAACAAGGCTCTGGAGGCTCTGTTTTTAACTATTAGTAGACAATTATTTTGCCCAATCTGCTTTTAAAGCTATCTTAAGCTGGTAGACATTGCCCACTGGGGTAGCCAAGGGTGGGCTCGGGGTGACCTGGGCCACCCCGTTCAACTCTAGTTGCCACTTCATGCATTTCTCTGTCCCCACCCCCTTCTAGATGCAGATAGCGGTAATCATATTTCATGCAGAGCTAAAGACATTAGAAAAATATGAACTGGTGGGTGTTGCTTCTTACCCCCCCTACCAAGCTCTGCCTTGTTCCCTGGAAGGAGGCGGCCAGGGTCAAGGAGAGGAGCTGGGCATTGGAGAGAACTTGCCCCTTAGCCAACACAATCTCTTCTCTTCTGAGCGCCCCATGCGCTTCTTCAGCAGAGGAAGTTCAGGCAAGCTGTTTGAACGGCACTTCTCCTCTGGGCACCTGTAGACTTGCCCATATCTGGAGGGGCGTGTTCCCTATAGCCCCAGAGGCAGCGGCAGCAGCAAATGAAGTCACACACAAGAGTTGGATGGGGCACGGGACTCTGGGTGTGCAGGGATGAAGAAGTTGTTTGGGGCTCCTGCAGGGAGGAGATGCGGGAACAAGGAGCAGCGGGAACAAGGAGCCTCCACTTCCTTCTGGATACCTCACTCCTGAGGCCCAGGAACAGGCTGCGGTGGCTGCTGCTTGCTGGTTTCTCCTCATGGCTTTAGGATTACCTCCAGACTCCTCCACCCCAAGAGCACGTGGAGGCAGAAGCTGGGGGGATGGAAAGCTACAGGCCAGGGCAGGCTGCAAGCCAGTTTCACATACTCACATACTGTGAGGGGCAGTAAACCTTCATGCGTCCCCATGCGCTTTTCTCACTCTCCCTTAGCCTCAGTGATGGCCACCTGGCCTATGTATGTCGCAGAGGCTGCAGCCAGGCTTTCTTTCCTGTAGGAAGGAGGAGGTGGCAGGCACACCTGGAAGCCCTGGGTCCCCAGATGTTTTTGGCCTACAACTCCCAGCATGCCCCAGCCTACAATTAGGCTCTAAAATCAGGTTCGGGGGGGGGAAGTTGTCTGCGTTAGACCCCTCACCACCCTGAACAGTTCTGCTGGACGCAGATTTGCAGGCGCAATGCGAGCAGAGAATAAATCTTTCTTCATTGCACATATTGCCACCCCATAGGAGCAAAGATGTTCTCTAGGTCGTGTCTTGTCGGATAGGAGTAGAGTTTCCCGCCATTGGCGCTCCAGTCGTCATCCTTTCCGTTTCAGCTCCGAGATCTGTATACCAGGGTGCCCGGTTAGAAACAGGCCAGAGAGGACATTTGGGGGCGATCGTGTCGATAGCCCTAGTTAGGTCTTGATTCCATCTGTCCACTAGGGTTTCAACAGGATCGTTCGAGGGCGGACCATTTTAATAAAGGGACTACAAACAAAGCCCTATGAGGAGAGAGTGAAGGAAATGGGCATGTTTAGCCTTCAAAAGAGAAGAATGAGAGGAGATATGATCGCACTCTTCCAGTACGTGAAGGGATGTCACACAGAGGAGGGCAAGGATCTCTTCTCGATCATCCCAGTTTGCAGGACACAGAATAATGGGCTCAAGTTACAGGAACCTAGATTCCACCTAAACATCAAGAAAAATTTCCGGACTGTCAGAGCAATGAGACAATGGCACCAACTACCTAGGGAGGTGGTGGGCTCTCCCACTCTGGAGGCATTCAAGGTGCGGCTGGACGGCCATCTGGCAAGGATGCTTTGACCTGGATTCCTGCATTGAGCAGGGGGTTGGACTCGATGGTCTGGTAGGCCCCTTCCAACTCTACTATGATTCTAGTAAATACATGATCGTGCAGCTAACATGGTTGCTAGCAGTGGCTTTGATCCTTGATAGGCCTCGAGCCAGGCCACTCACGAGTAATGCTCAAAGTAATTTCTGGTAAGGTTTACCTCAAGATTTGGAAAAAAAGGTGATAAACATGCAGCATTTATCAGGTTTTGTGTGTAATCACAATGTTAACCATATCCCTCCCTACTTGTTTTGCTAAGGTTTCCATATTTGAAATGTTTGGAGGTGAGTTCCCCCCAAAAAGGTAACCACCCTTGACTCTGTCTGCAAAAGTCAAAATAAAAACTTGCTTCAACTCACTAAAAGTCTTCTGTGCTTCTTCATCGTAGAGTACTTGCACTATATTTATTTATTATATTTATGAATCGCCCATCTGACCAGACATCTGGCCACTCTGAGCGATGAACAATGCAATAAAATACGGGGGGGGGGGGGGGACACACTGTATAAAACACAATTAACAGTACAAAACTTTAACAGTACTTAAAAATCCTAACCCACCCCATATTCCCGCCTGAAAAGCCACGTTTTTAATACACGGCGGAAGCTAATCAAGGAAGGGGCATAGCGGAGGTCACTGGGGAGAGAGTTCCATAAATTGGGGGCTGCCACAGAAAAGGCCCTCCTAGTCCCCGCCAGCCTGGTTTCTCTGGCTGATGGGACAGGGAAAAAGCCATCCGTGGCGGATCTTGTTGAGCAGCCTATTTGATGTTGCTGGAGGCGCTCCTTGAGATATAGTGGACCGGAGCCATACAGGGTTTTAAAGGTCAACGCCAACACCTTGAATTCGGCTCGGCAAACAACTGGTAGCCAGTGCAACTCTTTGAGCACTGGAGTGATGTGATCACGCCGGCAGCAGCCTTTAACCAGGCGAGCCGCTGCATTCTGTACCAGCTGCAACTTCCGAACCGTCTTCCAGGGTAACCCCACGTAGAGCGCATTACAGTAGTCTAGGCGAGAGGAGACCAAGGCATGAACCACTGATAGGAGCAGATGATTAGGAAGGTAGGGGCGCAACTGCTGTATCAGGGAGTCTAGAATGATTCCCAAGCTGCGGACCTGGTCCTTCAGGGGTAGATGTACCCCATTCAGCACCAGGTCAACATCCCCTAACCTTCCCTTGTCTCCCACCAGAAGTACCTCGGTCTTGTCGGGGTTCAATTTCAGCATGTTCCTTACCATCCAGCCACCCACTGCCTCCAGGCACTCGGACAGGGTTTCAACAGCCAACCTTGGTGAGGACTTGAAGGAGAGGTAGAGCTGCGTGTCATCCGCATATTAATGACAGCGCACCCCAAACCTCCTGATGATAGCTCCCAGCGGTTTCAGGTAGATGTTAAATAACATCGGGGAGAGGATGGAACCCAGCGGCACCCCACAAGTGAGCGGCCGAGGATCCGAAGCCTCCTCCCCAAGAACTACCCTCTGGTACCTTCCAGAGAGGAAGGACCGGAACCACTGCAATAGAGTGCCTCCCACGCCCAACCCCTCCAGGCGGTCCAGAAGGATACCATGGTCAATGGTATCAAAAGCCGCTGAGAGATCGAGGACTAGAAAAGAGCATTCGCCCCTATCCAAGTCCCTCCTCATATCATCCACCAAGGCCATTTCCGTCCCATGTCCAGGCCTGAAGCCTGACTGGCATGGATCTAAATAATCGGCTTCATCCAAATGTGCCTTCAACTGAGCCCCCACCACTCGCTCAATCAGCTTGCCCAGAAATAGCAAATTGGAGACTGGGCGAAAGTTGTTCAAATCTTGGGGATCTAAGGAGGCTTCTTTAGAAGCGGTCTTATTACTGCCTCCTTAAGGGCTGATGGCATCACTCCCTCCTCGAGGGAGGCATTCACTACCGCCCTGATCTCCCCACCCAGTTTTTCCCTGCAGCTCATAAGAAGTCAGGACGGGCAAGGATCAAGCAAACAGGTGGTCAGCTTAACAGAAGAAAGCACCTTGTCCACTTCACCAGAAGGAAGAAGCTGGAACTGATTCCACAAAACAAGACTGCCACTGGCCTCCCGTTCACCCACTGTGTCCATGATGCATGGAATCCCACTCCTAATCTGATCAATTTTATCTGCAAAGTGCTTTGCCAAAGCCTCACAGGAGGCTTTAGACTGTTCCAACGGATCCGGAGCAACTGGACCGACCAGGCTCCGGACCACTTGGAACAGCCTCCTGGGGCAGCACTCCGCAAACGTGATGGAGGCAGCATAGAAATTCTTCTTTGCTGCCTTCACCGCCACCTGGTAGGCTGAAGAATATAGCATCCAATGAATGCCTGTGTTCCAATTGGACCCTCTGCCTAGGCTTGACCCAATTTTCCTAATGTCAACACAGTGTCCAGTAATCTCGGGAACAGCTGGGCCTCAAAAAGTTTTCCCTTGGGCCTCACTTTTGTTCTTTTTTTGCATATGTTGCTGGAAGTTTTCAGTCTGTCCCTTTCCCTGCCATTGTGAAATGTCTGTGGGTGGGTGGGATCATTCTCCAACCGCTCACACCGGAAGGTGGCATAGAGTGTTCCCCAGTGGCAAAGTCCTCAGGAGCAGCTGCCTTCACAGTAGAGATGAAAACCCTCGTCGTCAGTGAATGTATGTGGCCCGCAGCTGCTGATCCGGCCTCCTTCACCTTTGCAGGTCTGCATGGAGAAGTTCCCCTTTGCTACTTTGCACATTCTCTGATTGCTCTGTGGTGATGTCACAGGCCTTTTAACTGCACTCGCCCGGGGGTCTTTGTTCAGTGTTTTGATCTAAGGGGAGGTGTCCAAAGGGATTGTTGTTACCAGAGATCTGAACAGAAAATACACCATCTTTGAATGCTTCATACGCGCAAGGAGGTTCCGCCGCAAGATTGGTAATCTGCACACAGTGTGCTGGCATCTTACACAATTCAGTTTCTCATAAGCAAAACACCTAATTTCATGGAGCTGCCATTCCCAGTTCCCCTCATGAGAATCGTGCAGGGTACTGAAACTAGAGTTGGAAGGGAGCTTGGAGGTCAGGCCTGTGGCTTATGCTGGCTCAGCTTGTCTGAGTGTGGAAAGCTAAGCAGGGTCAGGCCTGGTTGTTACTTGGATGGGAGACCCTTCCTCTAGTTTCCTGCATTGTGCAGGGGGTTGGACTCGATAGCCTTGTAGGCTCCTTCCAACTCTATGATCTATGAAATCTATGAAATCTAGTCCAATGCAGGGTGCCATACGCCATCCATGGCAGAGGGCTGTCCAGCCTCTTTTTAAGTCTCTCCAGCGAAGGAGAGCCGATAATCTCCCAAGGCAGCCTGCTCCATGGTCGAATGGCGCGCCATTCGGACAGGCGCCCCTCGGCCCACGGTGCCTCCGCATCCAGCGTGCAGCTTCCCCAGTCCCCCTCCCCGTGCAGCAATCACTTACTGCCCCAGGGGGCTTTTTCAGGGGGTGCTGCTGGTGAGGGAAGAGCCAACCCTCCCATTTGCTATAACCCCCCCTCAAAAAAACCACTCCCCACATACACAGCAATTGGGCTTTTAAAAAGCACCCAGTGGCACCAGCGGAGGTCTTTTTTTAATCTCAATTTCCATGGGGGTAACTTTAGCAGCAGCACCCTCAATCCAATCGTGCCCGTGCACTGTGGGGGGCCCCTCAAAAAATTAACCCTGTGTAGCAATTAGGCTTAAAAAAAACACACCACTGGCATCAATGGGGGCTTTTTAAAATCGCTGCACAAAAGGGCCAGGACTGGGGAGAAGAGAAAGAGAGGGAAGGGGAAGAGCGAGGACCAAACTCTGCTCTGTCTCCTGAGTGAGGGCCCCATCAGAGAGGGCCGAAGACCACTCTGTGTCTTCCCTGCATCTTTCTCCAGACTAAACATACCAGTTCTTTCAACCACTCCTCAGAGGTTTCCCGACCCTTCACCATCCTGGCCACCCTCCTCTGGGCGTGTTGATTTGTCAATGTCCTTCTTAAAATGTGGTGCCCAGAATTGGTCACTACTCCAGATGCGGCATGACCAGTGCAGAATAGAACGGATAACACAGGAATTTCTTCTCTGCCCTGAACCTACGACCAATCAGTGTCACTGGATAACCCTAAGTTCTGTCACTTTTGAGAGAGAGGCAGCGGGAGATTATACATTTCTATGATTCCCCCAATTGGTTGTCTTTTCCCTAAATTAAAAAGCTCTGCCCTCTTTAGCCTTTCTTTGTAGGGCAGAGCTGATACTTGGAGTTACATTTTTTGGTATCTTCACCAACTTGACAATATCATTCTTTAGATGGGAGGTGACTTTGCATGCAGAAGGACCCAGGTTCGACCCCCCGGCATCTCTAGGTTGGGCAGGAAAAACCCTAGAGAGCCGTTGCTGCCGGTCAGTGTCATCAGCACTGGGCTAGACAGATGCAAGGTCTCCGACTCCGTATAAGGCATCTTCCTATGTTCCTAACTGCACACGCGGTGTCATACTGAACCATCAAGTGGCAGAAGGCACCAATACTTGCCATTTCATTTTCTGTCCTTTTCTTAGGAATTCCTGACTCGGGATTTGCCTTTTCCATTGCCCCTGCACAGTTGACGGCTTCGGTGACCTTTGCATCGATGTCACAATCTCTTTCGTGGTGGGAGGCCGATGTACTTTACTTTCATGTGTGTGCTACTGACCTTTCAGTTCTCTGAAACTGCTCCTTCCTGCAGTATTTTTGGACATTATTGTGACCTAAGGATTGTACTACTACTTCTCCGACTGGTTTCCTGCTTTTGTTATATTGTTATAAGGAGGATTACTGAGATAATGTAAAGTGCTTTAAACAATAAAAAAAAAAAAGAGGTAATCTAGCAATTTTCTCCTCAAGCTCCTTCCTCAACCTCCCTTCCTGTCATTTTACATTTGGTCTGCCAGATGTCTTCATTCCCTTCTATGGGGAAAGCCTTGCCTCTGCTTTTAACCAGGAACTTATTGTTTGGGACCCATTTTGATTCAAAACATTCTATTTGAGCCTTTATTATAGTGGTGTTCAATTGCAGAGAAAAGGGATACAGCTAAGTTTGGAAAGCAAGGCTTTGGGGTTCTTCTGGCCACCACAGCTGGAAGCGTTGGGCAGACTTTGGGGGTCAGGCTACCTGGAGACTGGGACAAGATCCATATGGCCAGAAGGACATGCCAAAAGCAAAGGAAAAGGCATGGTCTGAAGATGCAGCCCTAGACAGATAGATAGCCAGTTCCAGCCTGGGCATGAGCGAGTTGCCCTTTGCCAGACAGCCAGAGGTCCTGGAGAGAGTGCTTCTCACCGGTGGCTCTTCTGAATGACAACCAGCTCTTGGTGTATGGTGTTAAAGTTGGGTCGGTTCTGTGGCTCATAGTCCCAGCACCTCAACATGAGCTGGTACACCTCCACAGGGCATTGGTCTGGGGCGCTCAGCCGCATTCCTAGGGGGAAAGGCACAGCTGAGTCACAGAAGGACATGGCAAGCCCAAATCATCACCCCTCCACCACCGTGCTTGACAGTCGGTCAGAGATGTTTGTGAGGAGAGTCACTCACACATGTGTTTTGTTGTGCAACTCACATAGTGCTTTGCTGGGACTCTAAACTCAGGGGAAGTACAGGTTAAATGTTATTTTATTAGTTAAAACATTTTAATACCGCCCTTCATCAAGTAAGATTTTGCGGCAGTGTATAACACATATGCAAATCATATTAAATCATCTGAACTTAATAAAAGACAACAATAGCATTAAAAGACAATACTGAGGAATTATATGCAGTTTAAAATGCCTGGCGAAATAACAATGCCTTCACAAGGCATCTAAAAGCTTTTAAAGTAAGCCTCAGGCTCATCTCCTTAGGGAGGGTATCACTGGGGAAGTCCTCTGCTTTTTAATTACACAGCACGCCTCCAAAGAGGAAGGCCCTTGGAGCCGGGTAGCAGCAGAAGATCTTGAGACATACGCAAGCTGGGATGGGAAGAGGCGCCCCTTCAGATATTTTGGGTCCTCCGCTGTTTAGGGCTTTAAACTCTGTGAGTTGGGCCAAGAAGCAAATAGACAACCAATGCTGTTCTTTTAATATTGGAGTAATATGAACAAACCTGGCTGTACTAGTTATAATTCTGGCAAAACTTTTCCTTCAGTGGGAGTGTAACCCCATCCAGAACAGGTTGATCAACTCCCTGAACCTGCAGTACCTCCATCTTGTTAGAACTCAGCTTCAGTTTATTGACCCTCATCTAGCCCATTACTGAATCTAGGCACTGGAGCCACTGGGTGACCAGGCGCCCTGCGCCCAACGCACAGAGTTCATCCAGCAAGATCGATGGTGACAGGTCAAGGACAGGCGACAGGGTCCCACTTCCCGTCTCTTAACAAATGTCATCCATCAGGGTGACCAAGGTTGCCAAAACTAGGCCTGAACCTGGACTGAAATGGGTCCAGATGATCCATTTCTTTCAAGAGAGCCTGGATTTGTACAGCCACCACCCTCTCAAGCACCTTGCCCAAAAAGGAAAGACCTGCAATTGGGTGACGGTTATTACAATCTTCAGATCCAGATAGGGTTTCTAAAGGAGCAGTCACACAACTGCCTCCTCCGAGAGAGTCAGGGCTGCTCCTTCCTCTCAAGGAGACATTCATCTCCTGTTGGGGCTGGCTAGCTGTAATTGGCCAAGATGGGCAAGGGTCAAGAACACAGGGGACTGGCTGAGCCCTTCCAAGCCCCTCCAAGCCCCTTGTCTGCTGGCTGAGCCCTTCCAAGCCCCTTGCCTACACCAGGCCACATCAACTGACACTCATCCCAAACCAGACGAGACGGTGCTCTGGATGCCTTCACAGGAACTGCACCAACAGGTGGGTCAAAGTCAGCATGGTTAGGAGTGATTTCATCCCCAAACTGCCTTGCACACTTTTCACAGCAGGCCTTCGAGGGTTCTAGTATCTTCTTTCCAGGGTTCACTTGTAATAAACCTTTTATCCCTTGGGAAAGCTCTGCTGGGTGGTTCTCTGAGGATGCAGTGGTGGCAGAGAAGTAACTTTGCTTCGCCATAACCGCTACAAAATAGGCATGTCCTCTCATTTGTACCTGGTCATTTTCACCATAAGACTTGTGCCATTTTACGCGGAGGCCAGTCACGTCCCTGTTTCACTGCTCTGAACTGTCTGGTAAACCAGGGAGCTAAGTTTGCTCTGCAGCACATGTGGCAGCAACTGTGTCAAAAGCCCATCCCATCTCCAAAGTGATAACAGGACTTTGACAAAAGCGCCAGTCACATCAGCTGGAAACGCCCCAAGAGCATTCAGAAATCCATCAGATTCCATAAGTCTCCGGGGGAGACCAACTTCATGGGTACCCCAGCCCTGCAGAGGGAAACGGCAGCTGTCAGTCTAAACCAGTGTTTCTCAACCTTGGGTCCCCAGATGTTTTTGGCCTACAACTCCCAGCATGCCCCAGCCAGCTATGCTGGCTGGGGCATGCTGGGAGTTGTAGGCCAAAAACATCTGGGGACCCAAGGTTGAGAAACACTGGTCTAAACCTCATCAGGAAGTGGCTTGAGCATGAGAATGGGGCCACAAAGAGCACCACAAACACACACACTTCCAGACCCCAGACATCCTGCTTCGTCGAAAATACTAGATCTAAAGTGTGACCTGCAGAGTGTGTGGGAGTCCCAGAGTTGTCATGGCAGCCATGAAGTCCCAAGTCAAGACAGCGTGCCTCATGGGTGCCGGGAGAAGGGTGCTCACTTCCTATCCATAATGAACCCTCCAAGCAGACCTTGAGACCCCACCCTGCTGGGACTCACCCTTCTCCACAGCCTCTCGGGTCTGCTGGTTGCTCATATTGGGGTACGGTGTAGCACCCAGACTGAAGGCTTCCCAGAGCAGGATCCCAAAGCTCCAGACATCACTTTCTGAGGAGTACCGGCCTAAGGGGGAAGGGAGAGGGGGCACTGAGTCGTGGCACTTTCTGGATGGGCGGAAGCTGTCCAAGCCACACGTGACCCCAGCCTGCTGGGTACCTAGACCCATCTGCCACTGAGAGGGAGATGCGCGACCAGTCATCAGCCACTGAGATGAACCAAAAGTCCCTGTGGAGGCTCATCAGAACAGCCTGTGGCCTGCCCAGCCAGGGTAAGGCTGCTCAGCTTCTCCCCGCTGCCTGCCAGGCTGGAGCAGGCCTCCTGAGGACATGGGCCCAGCCCCACGGCTGTAGGTACCGTAGCTGAGTGCCTCCAGAGCTGTCCACTTCACAGGGACCTGTTTCATGCCTCCCGTGGAGGAGTAAACACCATCTTCCTGCTCCCGCGACATCCCGAAGTCACTGATCTTCAGAGTGTTCTTCTCTGTCACGAGGCAGTTCCGTGCTGCCAGGTCCCTGGAGGGCAGGAGAGCCAAGCGCACTGCTGAGGCCGGTGCCTGGGACAGGTCGTCATGTTCCAACCCCCCTGGAGCATCCCAGCCCCCTCACTACTTTGGAGGGGCCTCAAAACACTGCCTCGTAGATGTGGTACCTCTCAGCGGGCCGTGCCCAAGCTGGCTGTATGGTTGCGCCTGACTCATTCTTGTCCCTTCTCACTGGCTCTCCCAACCTTGGGTCCCCAGATGTTGCTGGCCGACAGCTCCCAGCATGCCCAGCCAGCATGGCCAATGGCAAGGGGTTCTGGGAGCTGTAGTCCAGCAGCATCTGGGGACCCAAGGTTGGAGAGCCCTGCACTAGAGGAAGAAGAGGCAGAAAACACGCATGGCCACGGCTTTGCCTTTTCTCCAAGGAACAAGCCTCTGGCTGACTGCTCCAGCCTTCAAAGGAGTAAGAGCCCCACCAGCCCCACACCACAGCCTCCGCTACAGTTAAGGCTACAGTCCTGGCTGGGCGAGGTGAAGATGGCAGCATCCAAGGGAGGGAGATGTGTGATCGCCGGAGTTGCTCCTAACATAGCCATGGGGTGGGCTGGGGGCGACTGACCGGTGGATGCAGTGTTTGCTCGCCAGATACGCCATCCCTGCCGCAGCGTTCTCCATCATCTTCAGAAGCTCCTTGACTCTGAGCTGAGCGCCCTCATTTCGCAGGAAGGTCAGGAAGTCGCCCCCTGTGGAAGGAGAGGGGGGAGCTGTCAGACAACTTGGCAGTGGCGTTCCAACTGATGTAACCCTTGAGGCAGCACCATGTGATGGGTCAGGGAGCGCATAACACGCGCACACACACATACAAGGAGGATCGTGGGAGAGGCTCGAGGTTATAGCCTCCCCCAGCAATCCTGCGCTGTTAGCAGTGGGGAAAACGCAGCCTGTTCTGTTCCTCGCCCTTGCCCCCGCCCCCCAGCTGATGGCTGATCAGCTGGGCGGTGGGGAAAAGTGGGCAGGGCTCCATGGACCACACAAGGAGCGGAGGGCCACATATGGCCTGCAGGCCACGCATTGCCCATGTGTGCTTTGTGGCTAGGAGCCAGGGCAGGTGGGCACCATGACAGGATAGGGTGTGAAGGGCCTTTTAGGGGCTGCTTGAGGAGATGCCTTCCTGGTTGGGAGGGAGAGAAGATGAGCAGCATCTGCAGCTTTCTGGAGAACACCTACTACGCATCCGACTGGCAACACGAGAGACTGCTCTTGATGGGCCCCTGCAACACCACAAGACTTGGAAGAAACATCTGCCATGCAAACATGATGGCCCAACTGGTCCTACCCTCAGCACCTGCAGAGCGTATACATTTCAGGGAGCTTTCCATTTAAGGGCCCCAAGACTGGAGAAAGCAGCAAAGGGCACTTGAAGGACTGGGCTTACCCTGAACGAGCTCCATGACAATGTAAATGGGATGCTTCTGGGTGCAGACTCCAATGAGTCGGACGATGTTGGGGTGGCTGTACTGCTTTAGGATCCTGCAAGGGGAGCCAAAGAAGACACAATTGGGGGCGGGCGGGCCACATGACAGCCGCCAGGCAAGGGCTCCCTCCACACCCAAGCTGCACTATGGGCTGCCTGTCTCCTCCCATGCAAGCGTATTGAGCGGAGCCTCTGCAGCCCGAAAGGCAAGGACTCCGTGACAAGGCCGCTGCATTCTTGGCAGGATGCCACTGATTCCAAGCTCTCTGCCGGTCATTCTGTGCTGGAAATTCACAGGTGGTGAGATCTGGCAATTAACCACGTGTTAGTGCCAGCCGATCAAATATCATTGTCTTTTGAAAGACCTCTTTCAAAGAAAGCATGGAAACAAGAACCGCAGGAATCTCCCCACCCTGCTGCCGGTAGACTGGGGAAAGGGCATCCATCAGCAGCACGGCATACGACTTTCTGCACATGCGCATACTTTTGGTGCATGCAAAAGGTGCCACATTCATTCATTCATTTATCACATTTCTGCACTGCCCAAGAGCCAAAGCTCGTCTTTGGGCGATTCATCAGCATCCAGTCCCCGGCACACCCTTTTAGGGCTAGGAAAGACTCCTGCCTGAAATCCCAGAAAACCACTCGCAGGCAGTGTAGTTGAAAGCATTTTTATCGTGTAGACAATATGGAGCCAGGTGGACCAATTGTCTGACTCGGTAGAAGGCGGCTATATGGGTCCCTATGTTCATTCAAAAGGAAGATCTCAGGGGGCTGGTGGGATGAGACCCTGGAAAATGGGTTTTGGCCAAGAAGCATCCGGGCACTGCGGGAAGCCTCCACACTGCGTTGCCCAGCGCTGGGACACCGCTGCGAGGGCCCGCAGCAGCCGGATTGCCTTAGCGGCATGGCCCCAGCGGCCCAGGGGTTTGCTCCATACGCACCTGGCCTCCTGCAGGAATCTGGCCTTGAGCTCTGGCGGGAGAGTTTCACGGCAGGACTTCACAGCCACTGGAGTGTTGTCACTACGCAAGCGCCCACTGAATACCTCTCCAAAGTTGCCCTGGAGAGAGAAGGTGGCCGAGGGCACTGCTTGCTCCCCAGCTACCCAGCCCAGCTTCCGCCAGTGGAAATGGTTCACAGACAGCAGGGCTGGTCCAGGAAGGCAGGACAGTGCCGGGCCGCTTGCGGGCAGCAACCTGCAGGCACCTGTGCATTCTGAATCCAGTTTGTGCAGCAAACCTGCACAGCTCCAGGGACCACAGGCAAGAGAGGCATCGCAAGGACGCAGGGCGGCCAGCCAAGGTGCGGCTTGCCCAGGGCAGGGACTCTGACCACGATGCATGGTGGTCCAGCTGTCTTGCCACCTGAGAGAGGCCCTCCAGTCACAGGACCCTTTTCAGAAGTGGAATAGTGCTCTGCCCGTCTTATCTGGATTATTCCCATTTAGCAGCTAAGGCTGAGAGGCGGCCAGTTGCTCAAAGCCTGACCAATGGATCACACAGCTTTTGCCAACCATCCTACAATGTGGGTTCCAACCCAAGATGACAGAATGCCCAGCCAGGGTGCTCTCTCCACCTCCAACATCCTCATCCCCACCGGGTCACTCACCTGCCCTATGCGCTCCCCGAGCAGCACATCCTCATGGTCCAACACCCACTTGTCCTGCAGCAAGAGCAGTCAGGCACAGGGCAGAAAACTCCATAAGAACGTAAGCAGAGCCCCGAGGCTGGATCAGACCCAGGGTCCATCTCGTCCTGCATTCTGTTCACACAGTGGCCAACCGGCTGCCCCCGGGAAGCCCACAAGCAGGACACGAGTGCCACAGCAGCCTCCCGCCCATGTTCCCCAGCAACGGGGGTACATAGGCATACTGCCTCTGATACTCCACGTGAAAACTCCTTCCCTGGCCCGGCCTAGCTCCGGCCCCACGGTGGGAGGGGAGGGCCAGGTCAAGAGCAGTACCTTGATGATGGGATTAGCCAAGATGATGCCGCTCTTCTTTGTGATGGGCTGCTTGGACTTCAGGAAATGGTCAATAAGCAGCGGGACGGTGGGGAAAGTGTCACCCTCCAGGCGATACAGGTTCTAGGGGGGAATTCCGCAGGGGCAAGAGCCTTGTTAGTCTGGGGCAGCCCATAGGCAGTGGTTCTGCTCTAGCACGTCCATGGCGATAGTAGCTTTGATGAGGAAGAGACCATTGGCCCAGTTTATCCTCCACTCTGTCTTAATCAGTGTGTTGGTGTATATCACATACACAAGATTTATGGGACTGATTCACTGACTTATTCAGGGGGACAGCAAAATTATTAGGGTACTTTCATATGACCTAGAAAACTGAAATTTATAAAGTCCGCGATTAGTGGGAAAAAATGGGTCTTGGATGCTGCTACTTCTCTACCTTGAATCTCGGGTAGGTTTCAAGTACACAAGGAAAAACAGTGGTATGTGTGACTCAGAAAGTGCTCCATCTAGAAGAGTTGTGCATTGGGAGCAGCGAAAGTTACCAAACATTGGGGGACATGAAACGTGGACACTAAGACAGTCTTTAGGTGCAGTCCTGTTCCTGAGATACACAGGCTCAGGGACTACAGACCACAGTGGAAGCTTTGCTAGGCTGGCAGAACATGAGCTGCAGTGGCAGCAGCAAGAGCAGCAACGGTGTAACACGGATGCCAGCTGGACATTCCACCCACAGAGCTGTTCCACTGGCGTAGATGTCCCGGTGGAATGGCCAGAAGTGGGTGGCGTTGTGGGCAGCCCAGGGGAGGAGCGCGTGTGCACCACAGCCATCACCCTTTCACTCCATGCCACATTGACAGCAGAACTTTACTCTAGCCCCAGACATGGCACAAATAATTTCCCTCTCACTTATTTAATGACGGGGGTGGGCGGGGGCGCAGATATTTAAAAGGCCTCCCTTGCATCAACAACCACCCCAGCAAAAGCTGAGTGTAGCCAAACGCGTACCCTGGATTTTAGGAAAGCCCATTTTAATAAACTCAGAACAATGATAAGCAAGGTCCCATGGCAAGTGACTCTAATGAGGAAAGGAGCCCTGGATGGGTGGGAGTTTTTAAAAAAGGAAATTCTAAAGGCATAATTACAAACAATTCCCACAAGGAAAAAAGGCAGAGGGCAACAGAAGAAGCCAATGTGGCTTCACAAAAAAGCTTAGAGATGACCTGAAAACAAAAAAGGACACATATAGGAAGTGGAAGGAAGGCCAGGCTACAAAGGAAGAGTCAGTCAGTCAGTCAGGCGATCACTCGTGACCGAGCAGGTAGCACAGAACTGCAGGAATAGTGTCAGGAAGGCTAAAGCTGAGAATGAGCTGAGGCTAGCCAGGGATGCTAAAAGCAACAAAAAGTCTTTCCTCATACTTGCATAGTAAAAGACAGAGGAAAGAAATGGTGGTTCAACTACGCAATGAGGATGGCAAAATGATAACGGATGACAAAGAAAAGGCAGAAGTGTTCAATTCCTACTTTGGCTCGGTCTTCTCCCGAAACTGTGTCTATGACCTCCCTGGCAAACCTGAAGTACAAACTGAAGGGGCAGGATTGCAGCTTGAGATTGATAGGCAAATGGTCAGGGAACACCTGATTACTTTGAACGAGTTCAAATCTCTAGAGCCCGATTAACTGCATCCTAGAGTAATAAAGGAACTGGCAGAAGAACTCTCAGAACCACTGTCTATTATCTTTGAGAAATCATGGAGGACAGGTGAAGTGCCAGATGACTGGAGGAGGGCAAATGTTGTTCCAGTCTTCGAAAAGGAGGAACCTGGGAACTACAGACCAGTCAGTCTGACATCAAACCCTGGGAAAATTCTGGGGCAGATTATAAAGCAGTCACTCTTTAAGCCCCTTGAAAACAATGCAGTGATTACTAGAAGCCAGCATGGATTTGTCAAGAACAAATCCTGCCAGACCAATCTGATCTCATTTTTTGATCTGGTAACCTCCCTTGTGGACTGTGGGAATGCTGTGGATAATATATCATAGACTCATAGAAAAGTAGAGTTGGAAGGGGCCTACCCCCTGCTCAATGCAGGAATCTAGGTCAAATCAAAGCATCCCTGACAGATGGCTGTCCAGCTTCACCTTGAATGCCTCCAGAGTGGGAGAGCCCGCCACCTCCCTAGGTAGTTGGTTCCATTGTCTTATTGCTCTAACAGTCAGGAAATTTTTCCTGATGTTCAGGTGGAATCTGGGTTCCTGTAACTTGAGCCCATTATTCCGTGTCCTGCAAACTGGGATGATGGAGAAGAGATCCTGGCCCTCCTCTTTGTGACAACCCTTTAAGTACTGGAAGAGTGCTATCATATCTCCCCTCAGTCTCCTCTTCTGAAGGCTATATCATATATCTTATATCTTATACATCATATATCTTGACTTCAGCAAAGTTTTCGACAAAGTGCCTCATGATATCCTGACTAGCAAGCTAGTGAAAAGTGGGCTAGATGCAGTGTGGTACTGTGGAATAGTGGCTGCAATCAGCATTAGGGGATTTGAACCCCTGTCTGAAAGTGATGCCATTGCTGCTTGAGCGGGCTCTGGGCAAAAGCTTACATTGTACTCAGACATAGTCTCATTTGTACCTGCAACTCCATTCCCCTTTTGCTTTAAAGTTGCCTCTCAGTAGGATGCACAATGGCTCTGGCAGCAAAGAGGAACCCAGTAAGTCAAGCCCCATCCTGCAAGGAACAGGAACTCTGCCCATCCAGGAATGCCCGGGTGAAAGGCAGCACAGGAGCCACAATGGGCATGCAATGGGCAACTGCAGCATCTGGCTTCTCCAGGCACTTCCAGGCACGGCTTTTATCGCCCTGCCCTCACTGCCCTGCCTGCCTCATTCGCAGAATTATGCAGGGGATCCAGATGTCATCCTCCCCCCCCCCCCCGTTTTTTTCTTACTGCAGAAAATCCATTAAAAGAAAAAGATGGAATTTCTGTAGGATCCCTTCTGAGTGGTAGTGCAAGGAGCCAGCCCTCCGCCTGGACGCACCCTCCGCATAACCTGAGTGAGCAAAGGATGACCGTTCCAGATGGACATGCCTGTGTGGAAGCAAGCTAGGCCTGCACTGCTGTCGCCCTGGGACTAGCCTGGCTTTGCAGTTGCTTATCCTGCATATTTGCACACATTCGTCTTACCATCACACCACTGGATACATGTCCACACCCACAACTCTTTCCTCCTCACTTGGGAACGGACCCTACACAGCTGCACTGAATTCCCTTCTGTTTGGGGGAGTGCAAAACAAATAACTTCTGTTTCTTTTTTAAAAACTTGCGGATTGCTGAATAAGGCAAAGGAGACACCTTTGGACACCTCACTGTATCTAACAGATCCCAGAGAATCCAAGGGCGTTGAGGCAGGGCTAGGACTAGCCCTAAAGGGCTCACTCACACACCCGTCTCAGGGAGCAAAAAGGCCGCCTGCAGTCCTAGATGGGGCACCCCACATGGCTGCTTACTGGGCCCTCACAGAGGAGGCGGCCAGCAGCACCTCTCCCGCTCCCATGCCTCTCCACCCCACCCCCCACCCCCCCAGCGGTCGGTCCCCTTGCTCACTCACGTCGGCAGCCTGCAGAATGAAGTGCCGCGGCTGCCCATCCCACAGCACCGAGAGGACATACTCCTGCTTGCCTTGGCTCTCTCGGACCAGGAAGTCCCCCGCGGTCTGCAACAGCCTCTGGACCTCCGCACGGGGGATAGCGCCGTGGTACCAGGCTTGCTGGCCTAGGGGCTTCTGCACCTCAGGGAGGAGGGGCACGGGGGGTGGCAGCTGAGGACGGAGGGAGGAAAGGGGCACAGGATACAGCCACCCGGGTTGGCAGCCCCCTCGCACCCACCGGGGAAGGATAGTACGGGGAGGGGAGGGCAGAAGCGCGAATCCCCCCTCCCCCACCCCATCCACCCAAGCGGGGAGGCAGGTGTGTCAGCAAGGGGGGGGAGAGAGACTCACCGAGAGACGAGGGCGGAAGATGCCCGTGATGTGATGCTTCAGGACCTCCAGGGCGGGCATTCGACCTCCGTCCCGCTCTTGCTCCTGCCCGGGGTGGGGGGGGGGGGAGGGCGCGCGGTGAGTATACACTCTGCGGGGGGCCAAGCCGGGTTGACCTGCAAAGGCCACGGGCTGCCCATCCACGGGGCCAAGGAGCCGCGCCCCAAAGGCCTGTGATCCGGCACAGCAGAGGAGGGGGGGGGCTTACGGGGACCCCAGAGCTGACGCCGAGGCTCCGCTCATGCCCCGCTTCCTGCTCCAACTAGCACCAAACCCAGGCAGCCACGCGGATGGTGCGGTGCCGTTTGGACAGGGCAGGACAAGGCGCTCGCCCGCCCCCCCCCCCCCAGGCTCCAGGATTGCCCAGACACACCGGGGCTTGCACCCACCCCAGGAGACAGCAGGGACGGGCCATCCTCCTGCAGGGCGGGGGCGGGCGGCGGGTCCATGGATCCCAGCTCATCCAGCTTGCGCCGCAGCAAACTCCGCTGGGCCTGGAGCTTGTCCCGAGTGCCCTGGGTGAGCCGGAAGAGGTGCAGGGCCTCGTGGAGGGCCTGGCGCTTGCCCAGAAGCGCGATGCTGCCGAAGAGAAAGACAGAGATGCCCACGTCCATGGGGGAGCCGGAAGGGCTCCACGCAGGCCTGTGTCCTCTCCGTGACCGGGGAGCTCCCCGCCCTTCTGCCCACGTCATGGGCCGGTAAGAGGACACAAGTGCCGGTACGGATGAGCAGATGGCAGGGATGGGGACTCGGACTCAAGGACTCGACTCGTGAGTCGGACTGAGTCCCCCCTCTGACTCGACTCGGACTCGAGTCCCAATATTTTTAATGGGACTCGGGACTCGAGACCAAGAACTCTTCAACATCCCTGGGCTGTGCCAGGAGGAGTGGAGAGGAGTGTGATTGCTGGCGAAGAGCACATGGAAGCGAGGTGTGCCGCTGCTCGGCCACTATGGATGGCTACCAGGAGTGCAGCCCCAACAGTGTGTCAAGATTTATTTTGATTGATGTGTTGCGTACTTGGGAGAGGCAGAAGAAGGACCTTAGATTACTCTGTGTGGCTGCTGAGTGTGTTTCTGGTTCCAGCAAGTTCATCACCAGTGGAGCGGGTGTTCGGTGAGGGTGGAATTGTGATGAGATCTCACCGTTCCAGAATGGGGGCCAAACATTTAGAAAAAACCATGTTCCTCAAATGCAACATGGATAAGTTTTAGGAAGTACAGCAAGTTTATTTTTTAAAATCATTTTTCTAAAATGCAACCTTTCAGACATTTTGGGTTTGGCTGCCTCTGCCTGCCTGTCTGGGGTTCCCAGCCTCCTCTGCCTGCCTGGTCTCTTCTTGACCAGTTCAACAGTTGAATTGTCCAAGACAAAGGCCTCTGCCTGCCTGCTTTGGGATTCCCTGCCTCCTCTGCCTGCCTGGTTATTTTGGGTTTTCCTGCCTGGTCTGTTCTTGCCAAAATCAGTTGCAGAGTTTTGAAATAAAAAGGCACACTTGTGCCTAGAATTTATTTAAACCACACATCTGAAGTAGCCTTATTTTGTTGGGGAAAACCCCCATTGATTTTAATAGGGACTCGTGGAGTCTGCTTTGGGAGTGACTTGTGAGTCACCATTTTGGACCAAGGACTCGGACTCGAGACTCGGGTCCAAAGACTCGTGACTCGACTCGAGACCAAGGACTCTTCAACATCCCTGGCAGATGGGGCACTGCTGGCAGCAGAAAACAGTGCTTTACGGAGCACATGGCAGAAGTCGGGGATCCGGATCTGGCCCCTGGCATCCTCTCATCTGCCTGAGGTGTGGCAGTTCAGCTGGCCGGGTGGGGGTGGGTGGAGATATTCATCCACACCTGAGCCGGACCTTTTCTTCTTTGCCTAGTTGCCCTGTGGCCCGGGGAAAGGGGGGCACTGTGGGGGAGGGAAAGGCTAACCCTAAACTCTCAGCAGCTTGGGACCTGCCTGGGAAATCCCGCTGTACAACACTGGACTTAGGATGAAAGCTCCTCTTGGAGCCAGTGGTATGCGGGAGGGGAAAGGCGAGGGGGTGAGTTGGGGCAGGAGGGGGGAGTGAGAGAATGGGGGGGGGTCAATGGGTATGAAAGAGAGTGGGGTGGCTCTGACCCTGCCCCCTTTTGGCTCCAGTCCCATGCACCCACCCACGCACCCCTGGCATGCAGCCCCCTCAGTTACCCCCGAGGAAATGGGTTTCCCACCGCTGACATACACGTGATGCAAAATGGTATATCTAACACAAGAAGTCCCTCAATATTTCTCACAGCATCAGATTTTGAGGAATCCTGGGAATATGGTATAGGGGGGATATAAATCATAGTACAAGAAAAAGTTAAGAGGTCTTGAAATCTGATTTCATACACTGAGGATTGGACAGACGGCTCTTGAAGCCCAACAACATCCAGCCAGAATATTCAATTTAATAAATCAGTGGCTGGTTAAAGAACGGGGAGCAGAGAGCAGGAATCCGGGGGGCATCTCTTGCAATGGGGGGATGGCGCAGCGGGGTCTCCGAGCGCCCGTGTGGGGCTCTGTGGTCTGGTAATCCGTGTAGCAGCATTTGGGGTGAGCGTGAGGCGGCTGAGCTTGTGGACAATGGCCTGTCCACTTGCAGCAAGGTGTTTAGAAGATCTGTTAGACTTGGGGGTTAAAGGAAGGGTTGCCCTGCAGGCAGCAAGAAGCCACAGGCCAGCAGGCCGGCCGCTGGATGCCCTCGAGAGAGCTTTTGGCAATTACGGTAACTTGTGTTTAAAAATTAAAAAAGAAAAAAGTCTACTGCTTGTTCTTATATTGTCTTATTTTGGATATTAAGTTCATTTCTTCATTTTGGGGTTGTCAGTTATATATTTTTTACTTATTTATCTTTTTAATTAAGATTTGTCTATTTCTGTAAGCTGAAATATTTCATAGCACATTGCTATATGAAAATATCCTTTCATTAACTTTGTGGTATTATTGATATGTTGAAACACCAATAAATAATAATAATTATTATTTTTTTTAAAGTTAGTTGACAGCAAATCATTTCTGTGAAAATGAGCAGAGGAGCCGGATGCAGGCCTGACACGTCAGAGTAAACCAGTGCTTCTCAAATAGTGGGGCGGGCCCCCCAGGGGGGGCGCGAGGCTCCGTAAAGGGGGGCTCGTTTGACCTCAGTTAAAAGTTTTTTTTAATATTGTGTTCCTTTAAATCCTGTGCTCCTTTAAATCTTTTTCTGCTACAGTTAATAAAGCTATTCTTTTTGTTAAATTGATCCACATTTCTTTCTTTTTTATTCTCTTATACGTTAATAAGGATACAGTGTTATGCAGAGGTGTACTTATAACAATTTATAGACAAATGATACTATTTACAGTCGCGCGGGGGGCGCGAAATGTTTTCTTCTTCCTAGGGGGGGCATGACAGAAAATAATTGAGAAGCACTGGAGTAAACCAAGCTAAATGCAGCAGCAGCAGCAAAGGGTTGCCGTGATGAGGCAAGCAAAGAGGAAGCCACCGAGGGAGCTGCCCAATTTGGGTTTTAAAAGTCCATCGTAAAACAAAACTAATGAGACAGCAATACTCCAGGTACTGTAAGCAAACCACGCATTGTGCCGCTTCTCCTTTTGGGATGGCTCACAGTCTGAAGCATCCGTGCTTACGCCTCCCCAGCCCTCCCTCGACAACTGAGGTCCCCAGATGTTAGTCCAGAACATCTGGAGGGCAGCAGGGCGAGGAAGGCTGCGCTACAGTCTCACCGCTCTCCAGGGGTTCCAGCCACCTCCGCATTCTGAATTTCAGCCTTCAAAATCTGGACACGCTGGTGGTGACCACTGGTGCTCTCTGTGGCACTAGCCAGCTCCTCCTCCAGTGAAGTTAGGCTGCGGGAGAGAGAGGGAGTGGGGAGCAGCCTCAGCCTCCTGCCAGGCAGAGAACGCGGACACACAGGGCCGATGTGAGCCTGGAGGGTCACAGCCCAGCTCCGGATCTCAGCGCAGCAGTTCGGTTCCATGGGCTTCCGGCAAGGCAAGGCACCGAGGCAGAGCATGGCACTGGGCCTGCCAGGACGCCCCTTTTCCCAACCCTCAACATCAGCCTCTTCTGCCCCATCCAGAGCACCAGGCGCTGGGATGTGCGCCATGGGGCTGGGGCGGATCTCGCCCTGGGGCACACCTCTGGTGCCCTTTTCAGCTGGACAGGAGGGAGAATGGGCACAGGTGCACTTCTGCTCCGAGTCCTGCAGTGGTGGGCGGAGCTGCCCTCGCCCTCCCCGGTCCGGCAGCACCTTCCCCGCCATACACACGTGTGCTGCATGCTCTCCAGGGTCAGCTCGTTCAGCTGCAGCTCCCCTGCTTGCAGGCCCTCCGTCTCCATCTCCTCCAGCAGAGTCTTGTCAAAGGTCACCAAGACGGGGGACTCGCTCCCGCACCTGGAGAGAGAGACAGCCCAGAGCAAGACGGGGAGGCGGCTGGCTGGGAGATGCCACGGCGGGCACAGCCCAAGCCCAGAAACAGGCAGCCGCAGGTGGTACCTGCACTGGGGAATGAATCCTTGGTATTCTGTGGCAGGCTGGAGGCGCTCGATGGTTCTGCCCATCGCTTGGTGCACCGCCACCATCTCCTCCTGCACCAGGCTGGTGATGCCGGCGTAGTCCTGCAAGGTCGCCTTCCTGTCGGGACAGAGACAGGACACTGGGCAGGTGACCCGCTGGGGCTGCCAGTGGAGGCATCGCGCCCACGCCTAAACCGTCCCGGTCCCGCCCAGGGAGGGAGCAGCCGCTGCTGCTGCTGCTGCTGCTGCTGCTGCGCTTACGTGATGTGGGCCATCTCCTGATACAGGCTGTGTAAGGACTGGAGCACGCCGGGCAGGGTCTGCTGGTAGTGGGCGGCGTGCTGCACTTCGGCAGCCTTCAGAGCCAGCACATACTGGTTGTGCAGGGAGTAGAGCTTCCAGAGGCTCCGGACATATCTGTCTTTGGCCTTCTCTCGCTCCCTTTCTGCAGGGAGAGCCACACAAAAGCAGGATCAGGGTTGGCGCAACTGCAGCGCACAGCAGCACTGAGGCAAGCCAGTGAAGCAGCCAGGAAAGGGATCCCGAGGCTGCGGCGCAGAGCTCAAAGGGGGTGCTGACCCAGTATGCAGCTGCTGCGACTTCCCCACACAGCGCACAATTAAACGATGGAATTCGCTGCCACAGGATGTAGACAAACGCATGGAGGACAAGGCTCTCAATGGCCACTAATCAGGATGGTGATATGCTGCCCCGGGAACGGCTGGCAGCGGGAGAGGTCCGCTGCCCCCCACCCCACGTCCTGCCGGTGGGCTTCCTGGGGGCACGGGGCACGTGCCCGGCCGTTGTGAGCAGCAGGAGGCTGGATGAGCATCGGGGCTCTTCTTCTGTCCCGACGCCGCGGCACCCTGCGCAGCCGCGGCCGGCTGAGGCAGCTCCACCACACCCACCTTTGCTAGCCTCCTGGTATTTGCGCTTGGCCTGGGCGCTCTCCCGGACATGGGCGCGGTACTGGGCCTTCAGACGCTCAGGCTCTTGCTGGGTGGTCTGGAAAAGCCAAGGGGAAAGCACTGAGCGGGTTGAACCACGGGCCGCCCAGAGGGGGCCATTCCCGCTGCGGAGGAGAGAGACCGAGCGCTCTCTCCTGTTGCGGCAGGCCCAGGTATCCACTAGGCAGCACGGCAAGCGGCCATACCCGGATGAAATCCTGGCTCATCTGTTGCCACTGCTCACTGTAGCTCCGGCGCAGCAGCTGCTTGTCACGGATTAGCAGGCCCAGCTTGTTCAGGGGCCCGGAGACCAGGTCTTCTGCGTGGCGTTGCAATATCTGGCTCAACGCCTCAGTTTGGGTCACCAGCGACCACCAGCACTGCAAGCGGGGAGGGAGAAAGATGCACAGGGGCAGCTGGGGGCACGGAGAGCACCTTTCCCGGGGCCAGGTCCAAGACGCATTTAGCAGCCACACCGACGGCGTGGCATGGCGGCCCCTCCCCCTTCATAGGTGTGGCTTACAATCAATTTCTTGGTTCAGTTCCAGTTCTGGTTCAGCTGCAAGCCAATAAAAGTTCAGCAACCAGTTCTGGTTCACACGAAAACATTTAAATATAAGGCAGTGGGACGGAGAGAGCAAATCGGCCTAAAACTGTTGCAACTAAGTGTCGGCAGCAAGGACTGTGAAGCGGGCGTGGAACAAAAAGCCAATGCTAAGGACTTGACACACGTACGCTTTTACTTACGCAATTAGGACAGGCAGGATGTGTGTGTGCGTCATTCATGACAGGTGAATGATCAGCCACACCGACAGAGGCTGGCTAAGCACAAACCCTTTGGCATTTGCCAGCCTCTTCCCCATCTTGATGTGCGTTCGTACCGACCCACCTGAGCAGGCCCCGGGTGATCCCGGTGTTCTCATCATGGCGCAGGACACGTAAAGGCCATTTGATGGACACCACATCCCGTGTGTCCTGTGCCGTGTATCGCCTCACACATGTTGCATGTCCAGCCCTTCCATGGGCCAAAGGGCCTACAGCCCAGGCCCTGTATGGAAACCTGCCCAGGCCCTTCTCTAGGACAGGTCGGGTGTGCTGGGATGTCGTCGCTTGGGAGACGGGCTTGTGGCTCCTTCTGTGACTCGCTCACCGGCAGTCCCAGAGTTCCTGGTGCGTAGCCAGGAGGAAGGGACAACTGGGAGGAGGGCCAAAGCACCCTAATAATCGAGGACACGGACCGTGTGGGGCCGGGCCCCCCGAGTGATCCCCTTTGCTGCGCCCAGGGGCTGGGCCAGAATACCGCTCCGCAGCCCTCTGACCGCACGCCCCAGGTGGCGCCTACCTGGCCGATCTGGCTGCTGCCGCCGCCGCCGCCGCCAGGCTGCCCGGCGCCCTCCTGCTTCCCCGCCAGGCAGTGCATCTGGTGCAGCAGGGCCGCATACTCCCGGTCGCTCTTGGCTCGCTGGCCCATCCACTTCCGCAGCCCCTCCAGCAGGCGCAGCTCTGCCTCCTGCATCTGCAGCAGGGCGCTGTGGCCCTCGGGGCACCCAAGGTGCAGCCCAAAGCCCATGCTGGGGAGGCACCCGTCCACACGGCCGGGCCGGCTCCTTCCTGACGAAAGCGCCAGCAGTCAGGTCCCGTCCTCTGCCCTGGCAGCCTCCCGCCCCTCTCACACCACGGCTACTGTTTGTGGTCTCTCCCCCGTTGCATTTCACAGCTGTTGCTTCCTCTGTGAGGTTGGAGCAGTTTCCCAAAGCTTGAGCAAGCAGACATTTCCCCTGAGAAACTGGGCTCGGGCAGGGGAGGGGGCCGAAGCTCCCCAAGGGAGGTCAACAGCTCCCACACACTCCTCAGCGGGCTGGTCAAGGGTCTGCAAGCCAGCCAGACTGTGGTGGGGCCCGGGGCGGTGTTGCCACCAGCCCCAGCAGAGGCGGGGGAAGCCAGGGCACCCTCTGCCTAGAGCCCCGTGGCTCTCCCTCCTGCCCTAGGGGCCAGGCCCGTCGGCCCGTCTGTGTGGGCCATTGGGGCAAAGCTGCTTAGAGGCCCACCACCGGCTAGGGTGGGTTAGGGGTGCTGGGTGTGGTCGGGGGGCCCTAGCTCACTACAGGGAAAGCTGGGCCACGCCACGCCACACGCCCCTCCACCTGCGGACATACCTCGTGCTGTCCCTGGGTGCTGCTGCCTGAATCTGCACTGGCCTTCTTTGTGTGGCCTGACCTCTAAAGAGGAACAGGAAGCCACCACAAACCCTCCAGGCATTGCAAGATCCCCTTCTTGCGCATTCTTCTGCTTCCACCCCTGAAACTTGCAGAGGAGCATATCCCGGAGGGCCGGGCCAGGCGGATCTTGCCATTGCAGGAACCGCAGCCCCTCCCTGTGCGGCCGGCCATGCCCCTGGGAGACAAGCTAGAGGAGGAGCCTCCAGCCCCAGCTGCATGCAGGCCTGGCCAGCAGGCCAGCCAGTGGCCCTTTTCGCAGGGCAAAGGGGGCCGGCAGCAGAGAGGGGTGCAGAAAGTTAATCCGGGGCTTAGACCCCATGGAGGCTTTTGCTGTGCACCCCCCCCCCCACAGCAGGCACTTCTAGATGCATGCTTGCTTGATCAGATGCTGAAGTGCAGCCCTGCTGGATCAAACCCATGGCCAATCTGCTCCCACATCGTTTCCCACTGTGGCCAATCACACTGCCCCGCCCCCAGGACATGAATGCCAGAGCCCCCCCTCCGCCTTCCTTTGCCCCCCAGCAACTGGCATTCAGAGACAGGCCACTGCTTCGGATATTGGAGGTAGCAGTTGCCAGAGACTGACGGCCGCCTCCGCCGCCGCCTCCTCCTCCATTAATTTGTCTAATCCCCTTTTAAAGCCGCACAAGCTGGTGGCCATCTCCACATCCGGTGGTAGCGAATTCCAGAGTTTAGCAACATGTTCTGTGAAAGACCTTTTGCTTGTCCCAAATCTCCCACCATTCATAGATTTCATAGATCATAGAGTTGGAAGGCCATCGAGTCCCACCCCCTGCTCAATGCAGGAAACTATAGGGAGGGGGTCTCCCATCCAAGTAACAACCAGGCCTGACCCTGCTTAGCTTTCCACGCTCAGGCAAGCTGAGCCAGCGTGTGCCACAGTCCAATTCAGCTTGATGGGATGACCCGATTCTAGTGTTGAGAGAGGGTGAAAGTTTCCCTGGCCACACCATGCACCATCTTACACACCTCCATCACGCCCTTAAGCAGGCACCTCACCTGCCTTTTTTTCTCCAAAAGTTGTAGCCTTTCGGGATAGGGCAGTTGCAGTTGCTGCAGCCCAGTCATTTTGGCTGCCCTTTTCTGCACCGTATCCAGTGCTAACACAGCCTTCCTGAGGCAGCCACGCCCTCCCCCCGCCACACCCAAGCTGGGCACGGAGTCTTTCCATGTCACAGTTCACCACCTTCCTTTCTCTAGCTCAGGGACGTCTAAAGCAGGCACTGCCAGGGCTACAGTTTTATTGCAAGGGGCGCAGAAGGTAGCTGGGCAAGGATTTCCGTCTCCCAGGAGTTTAACAACAATTAAAATCTAAAACGAACTCCTTGCCCTGGCTTGCCTCATGTCAATCGCGTATTTCATCGCCTCGGTGTTCCTTGCTTGTCAAGCAGCCGCTCTGCCTGCGTCTCTGTGCAGCCCTTCTTGGCTGAGGAGCAGCATAAAAATGTTTCAAATAAACAAAATAAATTTGTGAGTGGCTAGAATCCCTGATCTAGCTCAGATGGAGATTCGTATGCACAGGTCAGCCCAGTCGACGGCTCGTGGGTTGCAGCAGATACTGGGGTCTCATAACCAGCGCTGCGCACCTGGCTCAGCCCGGGGGATCTTGAGGTGCTGGCAAAAACAAAGTAGACCCCACAAGGCTTGAAGCCTGCCCACCTCTGATTTATAGCGGCTGTCCCAAGGATGCAAGCCCTAAGGCAGATGGCAGACTTACGAGGAGGGCTTCAACATGCAGAACAAGCTGGCCTAGGCTGCCGAAAGCCCTCACTGGGCACTCTGCCTGTCGGTTCGGCCATCATTTATCACCAGGATGGGTAAAGAGCTGTGTTTTAACCAGGTGGCACTCTAATTCCTGTGCGCAACTGGGCAGGGCACTGGCACCGAGAAGGACGCTGGCAGCCCGAGCTGGGCAGCAGGCCCGTGCCCAACAAATCAACATTCGTCAAGCAGAGGAGGCGGCCTGGGAGGGGACTGGATGATGGAAAAAGAAATGGCGAAATCCACAGGATGTGCAGTGAAGGTTCTGTCCAGAGAACACAGCAGGGGAAAGCAAGTTTGCATAGTTCCAACATTTAATAAACTTTAATCTCTCTAGCGTTATATCCACATCCATTAAATTAAAAAAACACTGGCCACAGGAATCGGCTCCTGCTTTAAATTACAAGAAATTATTTGTGCACCAAAAAGTTATTATAGAAAAAGAGTCCTGGACAGCCCCTCTTCTGCCCCAACTGCACAGCCTCCACCAGGCGGCCCCCTCCCTGGGGCCAGCAGCAGAGAGCAAGGACCGGGGCCGGAAGGAGGCAGCAGAAGCCCAGGACCAGTGAAAGATTGTCATCGAAGAGGAGGACGGGCAACAAGGCACATGAGGAAAGGTGGAAGCTCCAGTGACTTTGGGCGGATCCAGGAAAGCGGCGAGTACAGCTCAGAGGGCAAGCAAGCAGCCCCCCCCCGCCCCCGAGGGACCCCTGCTCAGGCCACAGGGGGGCACACAGCAGCGTGCATCCCAGCCCCACGGACACGTGTGGAAGAGGAGCCCAGCTCACCTGCCCAGGCCAGGGTGGCATCTCAGGAAGGGAGAGGGCATGTGTGGTTAGGCATGGAGAAGGCCAAAGGCAGAGGCACCAGCCCCACAGATGGGGGGGACAGGAGAGAAAAGCTCAGACTGTTATTGCAGGCAGGGAAGAGGCAGCTGGGGGTCACGCCCCCTTGCCCCACCAGGAAGGGGGGCTCGGTCACACAGCTGGCTGCGGACAAGCCTCTCTCTGACCCTAGAAAGAGGGGCCTTTGCTCCCCCTCCCACAGCTGCTGCCTGCAGCCCTCACCCCACGCGGGGAGAAAGGACCCCTCTGCCCTGCCACCACAACAGGGACAAACTGGCTCGGTCTATAAAAATCACTTTGGTGAGTTAAAACCAGGACAGGGTGACTGAGTGCTCTCTGCAGCGGCGCCTGGCCACGAGCCAAAGGCCCCGCCCAGCCCCAGGGGGGAGGGGAGCGGCTCAGGAGGTGGGGCAGAGGCTCAGGGCCCCGAGCCTCCCCGCTGTGCCGGGCCGGGCCGCAGGGCTCATCAAAGGGCACGTTGGTCTTTGATGAAGGCAGTCCTCTCGCCCTCCTCCTCCTCCTCCTCCTCTCTGGCCCTTCCTGCCACGCGTCCGAAGGCAGCCCTTTGTAGGCGATGATGCCGCCCTGCTCGAGGGAGTACACCTTTGACCCCGCGCAGGCGCAGGCCCGAGCGCAGCTGCAGCACGAGGAAGACCACGATGAACACCAGGACGATGAAGGCACAGCTCAGGCTGGCCACCAGGACGGGCAGGCTGGGCGCGGGGCTGGCGAGGGCCACACCCTCCCCCAGGGCAGGCGAGGCTCGGCTGCTCTGCGTCTGGTGGGAGCAGGTCTGCTCCTGGCTGTTGTAGTGGGCGTGCGCCGGGCAGGACAGACACTGGGTGGGGGCCGTGCCCAGGCACGAGGCGCAGGACGGGTGGCAGGGCACACACAGGCGCGGGCGCGGGTCCAGGCTGTTCTCCAGCAGGGCCGGCGGGGGCCCCGGGGTGAAGGCGGGGGGGCAGGTCTTGAGACAGCTCTTCTGGTGGAGGTAGAAGCCTTCTTCGCACACTGCAAGGAGACACGGGAGGAGGGAGAGCGAGCGGGTCAGGCCTCGGCATGCTTCCGGGCAAGGAAGCCACAGCCCAGAAGCCGGGTGGCTTGCAGCCGTGGGGGCAGAGAAGGCCCCCCGCCTGCCATGGGGCGCCAGGCAGCTTCTCACCCCTACGCAGGGAACAGCGCTTCTGCCTGGGGAACCAGCAGGCGGGACCGTCCGCCCCAGCCGCTGATGGGCCCGAAGCGTCGCTGGAGACAGGCGAAGAGTTGTTGGTGCCCAGTTAGCCAACCGGGTGCCAAGACGAGGAGGATAACTCGACTGGGTGGACTGGGAATGCCCCCCCCCACCCCCCAGAATAGTATGCAAGGGTGTGGCCAGTGGGGCCCTTTCCAGGCACAGCAGGGCCAGCCCCAGCTTCTCGAGAGTCTCGCTCCTCCAAACTTACCCACGCAGGCCTGGCCCGTGGCAAGGGTTTTGCATCCGCTGCTCTCAAACTGGTTGGAGAAGCTGGGCGGGTCGGTGGCTGTCCCGTACAGGACCAGCACAAACTTGGTGAGGGTGCCTGTGAGGGGCAGAGAGGCGTGAGGCTGGGCGCAGAGAGGGAGCCCGCCCTGCTGTCCCGGCGCCCGTCTGCTGCCCTCTGCTGGGCCCTGGAAGCGCTGAGCCAAGGGCAGCAGGACGCCGCAGCCTCTGCAGGCCTTCCACGGGCGCAGGGGGAGCCTCGGGAGTCTGCCTGAGATTTCCCAGGATCCCTCCCGCCCAAGAAATGCCACCCGCACCTGGCTGCAGCCTTGAGTGGTACCTGCACCCGGCCCTCTAGGAGCACCTGGGCAACAGGGAGAGGACAGCAAGGGCCTCCCACTCTGGGTCTGATGCCCTGGAGGCTGCGGGGGATGGTGGTGTCACATCCACCCCATGTGTTTTTCATACAGCGCCGCGCCGCGCCCAGCCCAGCCCAGCCCAGGAGAAACAGGCCAGGCTGGCAGCTGGGAAAGGCCCCTCTCTTCCCCCCACCCCAGTTATACCCGGCCCCAAACGCAGCTTTCTAGGGCCTCAGCCAAAGGAATGAAGCAGTTGCTGTGGTGGGCGGAGAAGCACACACAGCTAGGCGGGGGGGGACGGGACGGGGGACGTGGCATTCCACAGATGCAGGCCATGCAATGCCTGGATCACAGCTGACAGGACAAGTAGCAGGGAATGCTGGGAGAGAAAAGGGACAGATCCTTTTCATTCCCAATGAAGCAAAGCAAGAGAAGGAGGGCGCAACATTACCGTAATTATTGGCTTCGCTCGTGTTCTCGATTTCCAGCACCCAGTCTCCGGCTGGGTCCTCATCCCACGAATGTGTCGTCATGAACGCCCAGTCGTTGAAGCCATCCGCAGAGTAGTCGTGGGGCCTGGCAGAGAAGACGGTTAGGGGCCGCCCAGGGGGTCAGGGGCCGCCCAGGGGGGCAGGGGCCGCCTACAGGGGCGTGGGACAGGAGCGGGCTTACCTGGCAGCCAGCAGGGTGGAGCGGGTGCCCATGGGGCTGACCAGGTGGATGGCCAGGTCCCCTCGCCGGTTGTAGGAGAGGGTGAGCCAGGCTTGGACATGCTCCAGCCGGCCCACGGCGCTGGCCTTCCCCCGGCAGGCGTCCACCTTCTGGCGCACCTCCAGGCGCTTCCCAATGTCCCTGCAGGACACAACGGGCGCTCGCTCACTGCAGGGTCCACGGATGGCAGCGCAAGCGGCAGCTGCCCCCATGGAACAGCCGCCTGCCCCGAGCATTCCCAGCCCGGCACCCCACCAGCAGCCCCCGCTCAAGCCAGTCCCTCGCGTAGGGGCTAAAGCGGCTCAGGCTCCAGAACGCAGCAGCCCCCCCCCCCCCAGGAAGCCACAGGGGGAGGCAGCCTTCAGCGCTCGGCATCAGGACAGACCCCTTTCTAAGAGGTCCTAGTGAAGACTATGCTGCCTCGAGCCCCCCACCCACCCACCCCAGTCATCCAAGTCCCAGCAGCAACCCAGCCCCAGAATGGGTCCTCTCCCCTCTCGCTCTTCCCCCCACCCCTCAGCATAGAACGTCCCCCTCCCCAATAGGCACAGCATGAGTCTAGAAGCAAACCCCACTCCGGGCTCCGGGCTAAGTTTGGAGGGCCCCCCACTCCCGCCCAAGCCATCCCAGCACAGCAGAGGAAGGCAACGCAGCGGCCTGGAAAGGGCCTGCATGACCGCCTGGCTCAGGCTGAGCCTCCCTCCCTCCCACGGCTCCCAAACTCGGGGCGGGGCGGATGCAGCCAGCCAGGTCCCGTTCATGCCCAAGGAAGCTGCAGCCATCGCTCCTTGCCTGGCTTCCAGGCCGCCGTCTACTCCAGTGCATCGGCTTCTTGGGCCCTCTGTCCCCACGTAACTCTAGGAAGGTGCCAAGCGCACGGGTGGCCCAATGTCCTCGAGACGCCCAGCCTCCCAAGCTGGTTCCGGCCTCAGAGACGAGAGCCCCCTATCCTGACAGGACGCGCGGCTGACAGCCCCTCCCCGGGACTAACTTGGGCTCCGTGAGGATGTCGATGCTGCACTTCCTCTGAGGTCCCACCGAGGTCCAGTTCCGGGCAAGAGCCACCATGGCACCCGCGTCCAGGAGCCCGTAGCCATAGGAGTGGCTGACTGCAAACAGATGAGGCCGGCGGATGAGCGAGGGCTGCGGCGGGGGCGGGGGTGGCCCCTCCCGCTCACACAGCGGCCCGCCCCTCGCTGCAGGATTACCTTTGCGGCCCACCCCATTGGTGGCCCAGTCGTTGGTGTTGAGGTGGGCAGGCTTGGAGCTCCGCACCACGAGATGCTGCATGTCGCGCCAGGTCAGGTTCTTGCTGCAGAGGGGGAGCGGGCCGGGTCACGGGCAGGAGAGGCGTGTCGCCCACCTGCCCCTCAGAGACAGAGACACACACGCGTGGGCACGCCCCCCCACCCCCCGCCACGGCCACGCGCCAAGCAGCTGCTCCCCCCTTGCCCCCTTACTTGGCCTCCAGAGCAAGGGCAATGATCCCGGCAGCCAGCGGCGCGGAGGCCGAAGTGCCCGTGTGCGAGTCGGTGCACTTCTGCCGCAGGTCCGTCGTCACCTGGGAGGAGAGGAGAGGAAGGGGCACAGGGTGAGCGATCGCAGCTCCAGGGCTCCTGTTCCCGAGAGGGGAGCCTCGCCGCCGTCCGGAGCACTCCCCAAGCCCCTCGGCCTCCGGGAGGGCGCGCGAAGCAACGTCTTCAGGAGGCCGGGCAAAGTCGCCGTGCACACTGGCTGCCCTCCCCCCTCCATGAGCAGGAGCATGGAGGTGGCTCCCTCCCAGCGGCCAAGCAGGCTGGGGCCGCCGGGAAGTGCGAGTGGCTTCTCCCCACCCCCCGCCTCCCTCTTGCAGTCAAGCCGCCTGGGCACAGTTCCACTGGCCTACCGAGAGCCCTGGAGGGGAAGAGCACCATGCAGGAAGCGCTGGCGCTGGGTCACCCCTTAGCACCCAAAGCCTTGCACTGTGCACATTTTGTGCACGAGACACCCACGGCAGGAAACCCAAACCCTCAGTGCCAGCTGCATCCCCAGTTTGCTCTTCTGACTGGGGCGGGGGGGGGGGGATCCTACCCCAAACCAAGGATTTCAAAGGGAAATCTTTGCAGGCACGAGTTCAGTACTTCTACCTGCCGTTGAGTGAGTTTGCCCCTTCTCAGTGAGAGAGGACCCTCACCCCTTCCACACAGAGCCCCAGCTCCACGCCTTATGGGGCTCGAGGGGACCTGCGAGGGCACGGCCGACCCGCAGCCCCACCACAGTCTTTCCCTGGGTGTTTGCACAGAACAAGGAGCGCCCTCTTGTCTCGGAGGCGAGGCGCTTTCGCTCACTGATTTCGCTCACTGATCCGCAGGACACGCCAGAGCGCCAGTCCTAAAGACAAAGGCCCTCTTCTTGGGGGGGGCTCCGCTTCAGGAGGTCAGAGGTGCTTTCCGGGCGCCTCGGCTTTCTCCTGCTCACCTCCGCCACGTAAGGACAGCTGCCTGCTTCTCTTGCATCCCAGTCTCTCTCTTTAACCGTGTAAGACAGTGTTCTCCAGCCTTGGGTCCCCAGATGTTTTTGGCCTACAACTCCCAGCATGCCCCAGCCAGCATACGCTGGCTGGGGCATGCTGGGAGTTGTAGGCCAAAAACATCTGGGGACCCAAGGCTGGAGAACACTGGTGTGTAAGACCTCTCATGTGTCTACCAGCCGCCCATCTCATTAAGTATCAGGCTCTCCTCCACCACCAAAAACCATTAACCCCCAAAAACCATTAGCCATTAACCCCCAAAAACCACTTACACATTCCTCGCTCAGTCCCTTCGGGTCTTTCCCTCCCACCCTGAACCTCCTCTGTAGAATTAACCAAGTAATGGCGAATCCTATTTGAATACCGTTCATGTAATTCTTCTTTTGGTTTTTAGAACAATCTATACCATCGATCACTGTCAACTCTGGCTTGCTGCCTCCCTTTTGCCCCACCCGGGTGCTCCAATCACTGCCACAGTTCAAAGACTTTGAGTGGAAGGTTCCAACGTGTGCCTTATGCGCGCGATTAGACCCGGGCACACGACAACACCCCCCCCCGCCGCCGCCGCCGCCAGACCCCCACAGGCACAGCCGGGACTCACAATCTGCTTCTCATTCTGGCTGCCGCTGCTGTAGGTGGTGGCCAGAGTGGAGGAGCAGGCCTCGCTGTACCAGGGCACGTTGCCGTACTGCGTGGTGCTGCTGATGGACAGCGTGTAGATGCTGTTGGTGTAGCCGTCGCAGTTGCAGCTGTCGTGGTCGCGGCCGCCGTTCCCCGAGGCCCAGACAAAGATGGAGCCCAGCCCACCGCGGCCCTGTGGGGAGGGGTCCGGTGAGGCGGGCGCAGAGGGGAGGGGCCCACGTGGCGCCGGCCCGCCCCGCCCCCCGGCTGCCCGGCCTGCTCACGTACCTGGCTCACCCCACGGTAAAAGGCCTCTTCGGCCAGCCGGGCCGGCCCGTCCACCGTCTTGCCGTCGTCCTCGGGGCCCCAGCTGGCACTGTAGATGTGAATGTGGTTGGGGTTCAGTCCCAAGGAGCGGGCTTCCACGGCGTCCGTCACCTCCCCGTCCAGCATGCGGACTCCTGAGGCAAAGACACGGTCACCCCTGCAAGGCCGCCTCAAGCCGCCGGGCCCAGAGAGGGAGCCTGCAGAGGCTGGCGGGGCTGCTCCTCCCGGGGGCAGCACCCGGAGCCAGGCCGGCGGTGGCGGTGGCGGGACTCCTCCTCCCGGGGGCCACTTACCTCCAATCTTGGCATTGTAAGCCACGCCCACGCCACAAATGCCATTGTTTGCCACGGCGGCCACTTCACCCGCACACCGAGTGCCATGTCTGCGACGGGAGAAGGAACGGTCAGATCAGGCAGGGTGGCCGGGACGGGGGGGACGGGCTGGCCTGCCCCAAGCCCCTCCCCCTCCCCACCCCGCGGCCTGCATCAACTGAGTGTCAGTGTGTGGACAAAGACACAAAGCTGTGGGGCACGGGCAGGGCGCTTCCCACTAGAGGCTGGCCCCTGATCCCCCGCCCATCCCCCAAGTCTCCCGCAGCTGAGCTCCCTGCCCCACCACCCTCCAAAATGGCCCCCACCTGTTGTCATTCATCTGTGTGTAGCGTGGCTGGGGATCAGAATCCTGGTCGTTCACATCGAAGCTGGCAGCGGGGTCCTGCAGAAACAAGACTCAGCATCTCCCCGGAATTAGCTCCTGCCTCATTTCCTACACTGACAGCTGGACCCTGACCCCTGGAGCTGCGGCCGTGGCCCACTGAGGTCTGGAAGGGCCACGGCCCCCTCTCCTGTGATGCAGGCGGGTGTTGAGAACGGCCACGGTCAGAGGCAGCAGGACTGCTGGGAGCCTGGAGAGGTCCACTTCTGCCTGGCAAGCTCTCCGTGGGCAAGCTCGGCTGAGGCCGTGGGAACATCGGAAGCTGCCTCAGACCGAGCCAGGACCACCCCCTGGCAGCAGCGGCTCCCCAGGGCTCCAGGCAGGGTTCCATCCTAGCCCTCCCTGGAAAAGCAGGGATTGAACCGGGGACCCTCTGCACGCAAGGCCGCTCCCGGGGACCACTGAGCTACAGCCCCTCTGAGGGGGGGGCTCCAGCACTTTGGCCCTCCTTGAGCTCTTTCCTAATGTGCTGCTGCCCTCAGTTTGGGGGAAACATAGCCTAGGCCAGAAGTAGGTGCCCATGGGCGCCAGTGTGGCCCAGACATCTTCCTCGGCGCCCACTCAGGTGCTCTGCCCTTGCCCGACTCGCCTTTTCTTTTTTTAAAGTTTCATTTTCATACCGGCAGCCGGGATTGCTTCAAAGCAAAGTGAGGGCCCCCAGCCGCTGCCACCTTCAGCCCCCATGACTGCCTCTGGACCACACGTGGGCTCAAATGAAGAGGGCAGGCGGCTGCAGGCCGATGCCTTCCTCTGCAGTGTGACCAGCCGCCAAGAAAAGGGGGGGAGGGACTCCTGTCTGGTAAGCGGGGTGGGGGGTGGCTAGGAAGGGCAGCAGTAAGCCAGCTTGGGGGGGGGGTGTCGAGGAAGCCAGCAGGGGCTGGGGGAGCCAGCGGGGGGGGGTAGGAGGGCCGTGTACTGGTATGTCCGATGAAGGCTGCACGTGTGTGGGAAAGAGAGAGGGAGAGAGAAAGGGGCTTAGGGGGGATTTTGGAGGGCTCCTGAAAGGGAGAGTGAGTGGGTTTTCATGTGCTTGCAGTGAGGAGGAGAATGGAGGGGCGTGTGCGATGGGGCGCTTGCGTGTGTGCATGAGAGAGAGACGGGGGAACGACGTGGCCGCCTTCGGGTAGGGAGAGAAAAAGAACGCGCCTTCTGTGAAACAGGGTTCTGTTGGCGCTGAAAAGCGTAGGTTCAAAGGGGATGTTCAGTGTGTTGGGGCTCAGAACCCGCCCCTGCCTTGTACTCAGATCTTTTGGGCAGGTGACTTGCCCTTCGTGACTAGCCACACTTCCCATGGCAGCCATTTTGTGGTGGTGCCCAGCCAGGACAGTTTCTCAAATTGCCAAATGTGCCCCAAGAGGTTGGAAACCCCTGAGGTTGGTTCCTTCTCAAACTAGGGAGAGGTAACGAGAGGGGTACCACAGGGCTCGGTCCTGGGCCCAGTGCTCCTCAACATTTTTATTAATGACTTGGTTGAGGAGGTGCAGGGAATGCTTATCAAATTTGCAGATGACACAAAGTTGGGTGGAACAGCTAATACTCTGGAAGACAGAAACAAAATTCAAAGCAACCTCGATAGGCTGGAGCGCTGGGCCGAAAACAACAGAATGAAATTTAATAGGGATAAATGCCAAGTGCTGCACCTAGGGAAAGGAAACCAAATGCAGACTTACAGAATGGGGGAACCTTGGGTCAACAATACTACAAGTGAGAAGGATCTTGGAATTGTTGTAGATCACAAGCTGAATATGAGCCAGCAATGTGACGTGGCTGCAAAAAAGGCAAATGCTATTTTGGGCTGCATTAATAGAAGTATCGCTTCCAAATCACGTGAAGTGATAATTCCCCTTTACTCAGCACTGGTTAGGCCTCATCTTGAGTACTGCGTCCAGTTCTGGGCAGACGTAGACAAACTGGAGAGGGTTCAGAGGAGGGCAACATGGATGATAAAGGGATTGGAAACAAGGCCCTATGAGGAGAGACTAAAAGAACTGGGCATGTTTAGCCTTCAGAAGAGAAGACTGAGGGGAGATATGATAAACCTTCAAGTACTGGAAGAGTGCTGTCACACAGAGGAGGGCCAGGATCTCTTCTCGATCATCCCAGTTTGCAGGACATGGAATAATGGGCTCAAGTTACAGGAACCCAGATTCCACCTAAACATCAGGAAAAATTTCCTGACTGTCAGAGCAATAAGACAATGGAACCAACTACCTAGGGAGGTGGTGGGCTCTCCCACTCTGGAGGCATTCAAGGTGCAGCTGGACAACCATCTGTCGGGGATGCTTTGACCTGGATTCCTGCATTGAGCAGGGGGTTGGACTCGATGGCCTTGTAGGCTCCTTCCAACTCTACTTTTCTATGATTCTATGACTTAGGCAGCAGGAGCTGCAAGACGTTTGCCCCCCCCCCCCGCCTGCTATGAAGGGGGAAGCTCCCAGAGGGCACAGCATTTATTTATTTATTTATTTGTTTGTTGTATTTCTGAATCGCCCATCTGGCTGGCAAACCGGCCACTCTGGGCGATGTACAACATGATGCAGGCTCTAAGCAGCGGTGCATGCTGGGAGCCAAATGCTGTCACACTGAGGCCTGCCCCTCCTCCACTCACATAGTTGGCTTCTAGATCCGGGTGGTTCTTCTCGATGCCATCATCCAAGATGGAGACCACGATGCCACGGCCAGTGTAGCCCTGCTGCCACGCCTCCTGGACATTCAGGTCTCTCTGGTTCCCGTTAGACTGGAGGGGAAAGGGGGCATCGGACCAGTCCCCACCAGGATGCTTGTAAACGCCACAGCCGTCACCCAGCCCTGCTTGCAGGGTGCCCGAGGACAGCCACCTACCAACCCCTTGACCGGACCCTGTAAGCCCAGACCAGCTTGACCCCTCCCCATTTCCTAAACTGGCAACATCAAGGCCCCCACATGCATCTGCAGCCCTGCTGGACGCCAACACCCCACCCACTCGCCCGCCTCCGTTTTCTCTGCTCAAACAGAATCTATTGTTACTGTTTCTGCGATCAGAGTTCCGTAATGACGGGTTCTGCAACTGGTGTCACATTCCCTGTTGAAAACTAATCAGGCAAGCCGAGGCCCCCGCTTTGGGGGAGAGCTGTTGCCAAAGGGAGGGCAAGCTGCTCCCTCTTGAAGACAGGATCAGGCAGCCTCCCCCCGCCCCCCCGCACGGCATCGGGGCCGTCCACCCGGCAGACGAGTTTGAGCTCCAGGGCTGCAGCTCCTGTGAGCCCAAGCGAGGAGGGGGGGGGTGTCACAAGCTCACACTAATCCCGAAGGCAGGGAGTGATTAACTCTGGAGGGGGATTAGCAAGCAGGCAGCCCCGCCAGGGCACCATCACCCCGACGCTCCACGTGGGTGGGATGCCGCTGCAGGCAGCCTGCCCTTGCCACAGGACGAGGTGCCCGGGCAGCTGCTCCGTTCTCCCACAGCAGGGAGCATAAGCAGGGCCCCGCCTGCCAGCTGGAGGCCCCTTCCTCTCCCACTGGCACTCACCAGGTACCACTGCTGCGGGAACTTGGGGTCCGTTGGCTCCATGAAGGCATCTCGCTTGGTCCGGCGCTTTGCCACCTGCTGTTCTAGCCAGTGCACCTGAGGCAGCAACGGGGCGGGGGGGGGGGGAGATGCGTGTGGGAAGACTGCCAGCCTCCCAAGCCCCCGCTGGTGCCAGGCACCGGGAGCACCGAGTCCTCCATGGAAGGGCAGTCGCTGGGCCAGCACAGGCCCCGAGAGCAGCAGGCTGAGCTGGGGACAGGCCGGGCCACCGACAGCCACGGGCAGGGTGATTTCGGCACCATGGTGGTTGCGGCTCCATTCAGCCATTCAGCGGGGAAACAAGAGCCCCACAACTCCCAAGGGGTCTGGGCCTAGTCAGGCCAGAGTGCGCCAGGGGGACCCACGGTGCCCCCATCACCAGCACCATTGCGCCAGGGCCCCCAACATGTAGCCAAGTGAGAGAGGGCACAGCTAAAATGGGCACCAACCCACGGCGTACGGCGGAGTGGCCAGACTTCAAGCCAAAGCACCGGCCTGGCATCTGCAAGAAGCAGCCGCCGCCAATTCGAGAGTCCTTTTCAAAATGCTTCCCAAATTAAAGAGACAATCAGCTCATGGGAGCAAAGGATCCAAGCTACCGACACTGGTGAATATTGCCAAGCACCCGCCTGCCTGCACCAGACCTTCCCGGGTTGGTTAAATGCGCCAGAGCTTGGAGCGGGGGGGGGGGGCGCAGAACTGTTCAGGGGTGGGGGCCAGATTCCCACCTTTCCCCTTGTTTTCCTTGGTGCTGGAGGGAGGCGTGGAACTGTGCCTCCTCCCGGCATGGAGAGCGGGACGCGGCCCGGCCCACCGCACCGGCGTGGCTATCTCTGCTCTCAGACGCTGCAACGTGGCAGGCCGGCACCCGCCAGACCGCACGGGGCTGGAGCCTGGAAGCGGCTGCCGTGCACGGGGACCGTCGGCCACTGCGCTCACCTGGGGTCGACTCCACAGGGGTAGTTTTCGCGCGTTCATGCACTCACTCACCTGTGGCTCTCTGCCCAAGAAGCTGTGCCGAGACCGGTGGGGCGAAAGGGATCGCTTTGCCACAGCCCGGTGACAGAAGTGGTAATAGTCTCCAACGATCTAAGATGTGGGCGAAGAGAGAGGCGTGAAGCCCCACACCAAACCCATGGCTGGCTCCAGCAGATCACTGCCCACTGCCCACTGCCCACCACCCCAGGCACGGGAGATGCCCCGGCCCCCAGCTTCCGGGGTGCCCCGTGTCATGCGCGGCGGCACAGAGGAGAGGAGCGCTCCTGCGCAATCCAGGGGCTGCACTCTTCCTCTCTCCCAGAGCACTGCCCTCTGACATCTCCCCCCTCCCTGCCTCGCCCACACCTCCCTCCCTTGCTACAGGGCTTGGCGGAGAGGCTAAGGCGATTCTCATCTAAACCTCTCATCTTTAAACAAACCCACAAAAGAAGCAGCAGCAGCAGCAGCAGCACCTCAAATGACCTCACAGCGCTGGCCCCTCAGTGGTGGAGGACGAAACAAGGAGGACACAAGCTGCCCCGCCTTGCCTTGCCTCGCCCCGCCCCAGCACCATCCCTCTAGCCCTGGGGGGTAATCTGTCGGTGGTGGTGGTGGTGGTGCCAGCAACGGGCGCAGCCACAACCATGCCTTTTCTCTCCCCACCCAGTGGACTGCCAGGGGAGAGACAGATCCCCCTGGGTGGAGGACTGAACTGACGGCTCTCAGAGGGGCTTGGGAAATGAGGCCGAGGGACACACGGCTGCCCACCTCAGCTCACGCTGGCCCACAGGCAGCGTTTCTGCCTGCAAGGCCCAAGAGCCTGGATGGGGCAGGAAGAGCCGTGCAACCGCCCAGCAGGCTATTTCAGAACCTCCCCTCTAATTCCCCTCACCCACATCCTGGGCCGCAAGCCACCGGGGCTGTTCCAGAGCCGCCTGGGACGAGCCCCCCCGTCCCGTCCCGTCCCGTCCCGTCCCCCGCTGGAGTGGGCGAGACGCGGAGAGGCTGCCTGCATGTTGCGGGGAATGGCACAAACCAATCTTAATTGGGCCTGTAGTGCCATTTCTGGGTAGAAAACCAGGCACAAATAATCGATCAAGAAGAATGGCGCAGGGCCGGGGGGGGGGGGGTCAGGGCTACCGGGGGTGGTGGTGTCCCCACACACACTTCCTTCCAAATCTCCGCGCAGCTCTGAAGCTCACTGGGTGCCTTTGGTTCGATCCCTGTCAGCCTAACCTATCTCACAAGAGCGCTGTGAGGATAACACAAGTTAAGTCGCATGGCCCCTTCTTCTATGGCTCCCTTGCAGGGGGACCGGGCTACTGTAGCCCAGCGGGGGGACCCCCTCCCAGTGCCGCTGGCAGGGCCCTTCAGGGTGGGGCCCCAGGGACTGATGCGGGCGCTCCGACCATGGAACCGTGCGTGGGGCTGGCCCAGATGGCAGCAGGAACAGAGCCTGTGCCCCCCCACACACACACTCCACAGAGAATTATGGGATGGGCTGCCATGGCAACGGGAGCTTAAGTGTAAAAGGACACCAGCCTCAGTGCCAGAAGTGGGGCAGCCTGCAAAGAGAACGCCACAGCCTGGCAGGGAGGAGAGAAAGGCCCCCTCCCCGCCCGCCCGCCCGCCCGGTGGGCTTCAGCCTTTGCAAGGTGGGGCGGCCCCCTGCCAACTGCAGCACTCCCTGGCCGCAGCAGGAGCCGCTGCCGTCCAGCTGGGGATGCCTCAGCCCCAGCAGGTGCCACGTGCTGACTGCCTCAAGAGAAAGCAGAGTGCCCCAGACCCCTGAGCGAGCCGTGGCCTGCCCCGCTTCTAGCAGAGCAGCCAGCCTCACTGGCTCCCTGCTCCTTTCCCCAAACAAATGGGACACCCCCCACAGGGCTTCCTTCCTGCATTGGCTGCTGCCCCCAGGGGGTGCAAGCACCGCCAGCCCACCCGGGAGGAGCCAGCAGGGGAAGCCACAGCGGAGGGGGCCTCCCAGCACCTGTGGAAAAGGGGCTGCCACCGGCCAGGGAAAACCCTGGCTGAGGCCGAGCCGAGCCCCAGTATATCCCAATTATACAGGTGGGAGATTCAGGACAGATAAAAGGAAGTGGCAGCGCAGAGTTAAAACCATGGAACTCACTTCCACAAGATGTAGCCATGGCCACCAATTTGGAGGGCCTTAAGAGGGGATTGGACAAATCCATGGCTCTTTGTCCTGCTGGTGATATGGCACCTCCAGCATCAGAGGCACTCTGCCTATGTACCCCAGTTGCAGGGGCGGGGTGGGCGGGATACTGCCCCACGCAGGTCTTGCTGACCCCGATTCAGCACGGCTCTTCTTACGTTATCGAGTGAAATCCCGCACCCCTCCTGGCCCAAAGGTGCCTGCGGCATCACAGCTCCACAAGGAGACTCCACCCCTTTGCTTCCTTCTCGCCTCTCCAGAGACAGAAAGCAAAAGCCCAGCAGCACAAACGCGTAGCTCGGGCACAGGGCAGGGCCCCCCTCCACTCGGGGCCCAGAGAGGGAGAACACACTTCTGCGTGCCTATGCTGTCTGCCCGCCCCACAGGGGTGTGCGGAAACACAGGGGTCCTGGGCTATGTTGCTTTCCGCATGCAACAGCCTGTCTCAGAAAAATACTGGGGGGGGGGGCATGGGGAACAGCTGCTTTGCAGCCAGCTGGCAGCCCCCACTCAAATTATGCTCCAGGACAAAGCTGCCAGGAGCCCAGGGCACCCTGCAGAAGTCCAGCACGTGGAATGGACAGGCTTCTACGGCCACGTCATCTGCTCCCAAGGGATTTAGCCCCAGGAAACCACTGCAGGGAAAGCCCACCAGCCTGTGCGCACAGACAGACGGTGCCCCCCCCCCCCGTGCCTGGGTTGCCTTGAACTGGGCCGCCCATGAAAAAGCTTCCCTGAGTGGAGGAGATTAAACTGGGCTGCTTCTAATGACTGGCAAATGAACGAAGAGTAGCCTTCATAGGTTCTCAAATGCAGATCGGAGGGAACACCAGGGTGCACGTTTGGCGGAGACTGCATGTCTCTGGACCGAAGGATGCGTTTTGCCCACAGAAGATGTTCCAGGAGGCTGACGGGGCCCCTCGGCCTAGCTCTGTACGGTGACCCTCAACACAGAGGCAGGCAGGCAAGCCCAGGAGGTTACGCCTGCTCCTTCCTCAGGGGCTGCAGGAGGGGGCGCGGGGAGGGGGCGCCTTCCGGCCCACGTCAGAAGTATTTTCATAGAGACCTCTCTGAGACAGCCGACCCCGTTCCCACCTGTCAGGGTGTTACCCGCTCCCCCAAGAGCCACAGTGGGCCGATACCATCCTGTACCTGGCCTGGACCAAGGTGGGCTCATGAGCAGAAGGCAGCGCGAAGGCCAGTGCCGCCCCATCCAGCCGGCAGGTGAACGGCAGGCAGCCCCAGGGGACAGCCCCCGCGTGGAGCCCCGCAGCCCCCGCCCCGCTGGCCGACTGGCACCCCCGTGCCTGCTGCGGAGCCAAATGGGCCCTCCCAGAGGGGACAATTCCCAGACAGCCAAGCACAAACGTTCTCTCGTAAACGTGGCAAGCAACACCTCCGCAGGTCATGCTGGAACCTGCCCACAGCGGCACACGTGGCTGAGTGCCCCTGCTTTCGCTGGAGCCTGCCACGTTTCACCCACAGGGCCTGGGCAGAGGTAGGAAACGACTCCCCTCGACCCCCAGCCCCGCGGCAGGCTGGGCCCCCATGCAGGAAATGGAAGTATCCTTCGAGAGGGAGAGGACAACAGAGCAAAGAGCTTCTGGAAGGCAGCCCCTGGAAGCCAGCCAGTCCACGTGCTGCAGGGCAAAGAAGCCCCCCGGTCTGTGTAAGGCCGGGCCCCCGGGAGAGCACGCCTCTCTTGCCCCAGCTGCTGTGGCCATCCAGCAGGCTTTCCAAAGGGGGGTCCCGTCCCACCCACCCACCCACCCCAGCATCCTGCCTCAAGTCATGCCATCGCTCCTTCACGCCCAGGAGGAAGGGGGATCCTCGTGCATGGAAGAGCCCCCCCCCAAACACCCCGCCCCCCCCATAGTGGACGGGACAACATATCCCCCACTCAAAACATGCCCTGCACATAAATATAAGCATCTGTTTCAGGGAAGCTATTTCAGGACGCGAGCCACGTCCTCTGCAGGCGGCCGTGCAGCCCGCGGCCACCTTCTCCCCACCCTCCGAGACACGCGTGGAGGGCTCGCGCGGTCTCCTTTCCCAGCGAGCTGCAGGGCCAGGCTCGGCGCCACACTCCTCACTCACCGGACCCAGGTTGAGGAATCCGTGCTTCCGGGCCATCCGTTCAGCTTCCTGGGGCCCAGCAGGCACCAGCACAGCCCAGGTGTTGGTGTAGATGTGCTGGACCAGCACCTCTCTGACCAGGAGGGCCAGGGCCACCGCCAGAGTCCACCACAACAGCAGCAAGGGTGGTCTCAGATCCATGAAAGCCGGAGGGGGGAGGCCAGGGAGCGCCTCAAAGCGGGCTCTCGCTCTGCCCAGCAAGGCCCCAGTCAGTCCAAGGAAGCATCGGGGTGGAGCTCAGGCAGACCGGGTGCAGACGCTCGCAAGCGGAAGTGGACGGCACGGCACCTGGGGACAAAGGGAGAGACTCAGACTCTGGGTGGACAGGCGGACTCGCGCGAGACGGGCCCGTGGACTGCTGATGGCGACCAAGGCACAGGCGTTGCTCTCCTTGTCAGGGCCTGCAGAGACCCACTCCACCACACGCCCCGAGGCCACGGAGCTGCGCTGGAGGCGAGGTGGCTCCCTTCCCGACGGGCCATTTCCAAAGTACCCTGGCATGAGGGGGCCACAGCCAGCCTCGCCGGGTACACTCCACTCTCAATGCCAACGCAGGACCAGGACACTCCCGCTTGCCTGCACCTTGCCGGCATGAGAGGCACAGGGAGCACGACAGGCCACTTGAGACCGGGATACCTTGGCCTGAACACCCTGGGAGCGGCCAGAGGAAGCCATGCTTGGCCTCCTCGCACTTGGCCCAACAGGCATCTGGGGACAGCTTCAGGGCCCGGGGGATCGGGCCTGGGACCTTCAGCAGTAGGAATCTGCACGCCACGCCACGCGCTTCGCCAGCCTCCAATCACAGGCTCTGGCTTCCAGAGGGAGACGTCTGTGCAATTAAAGTGAGGCCTACTGCACTGCATGTACATCTGGGAACCTCCCTGGAATTCTTTACCGAAGGGCGGTACAAAAATACCTGAAATAATATTTGTACACCTCACACAATTTGCATAGCTCTTTATTTATCATTACTTTTGGGGGGCAGGCAGAAAGGAACCGGGTTGAGGCTCATGGAGAACCATGATAAATTGGTCCAACAAGTCAGCAGAGACGGGAAGCCCACTTGTGCGAAGGGGCTGATCACCAATAAGGTCTACAACAGTGTTCTCCAACCTTGGGTCCCCAGATGTTTTTGGCCTACAACTCCAGCTATGCTGGCTGGGGCACGCTGGGAGTTGTAGGCCAAAAACATCTGGGGACCCAAGGTTGGAGAACACTGGTCTACAATAAGGTCTCATAATCCCACCTGCAACATACTGACGGGCCAAGGGAATCCCACTTGTCTCTGGTCCTGGGCTGGTGCCGCACTTCCATCTCCCCATCCAGCACTCCTCTTCTGCACCACAACGGACATGGTCTACTTTGCTCCACTGATCTTTCACATACACATCCGTAGCGAAGAGCAGATGAAGAGCACCAGAAAGACACTCTTGCTGTGTGGGAAATGTGTGTGCACACGTGTCGGGCTGAGGGAACCAGAAGCATCCCAGACTCAGAACGCCTGCGAGTCCAGCCATGCAACACACAGAGGCCACAGGGGCCTTGGCCTTCAGCCCTCATCTGTTGACTTAGCAATACTGGAAAGGACTTTAGACTTCGCCACAGAATGTGAGGCATTGACTCCCATTTTTCTCTGCATGGCCAGTATTTGCTCTCTTCCATCTCACCACAGTGCCCTTGCCAACAGTCACTTTCACCAGAAGCAGCCCAAGAGGCTGATCAGAGGGGAGCTGCCCCACTGCCTGCCTGCAAAGTCAGACCCTTGGCCTGACATGGTCTACTCAGACCGGCAACAGCTCTGCAGGGTCCCAGGTGCCCAGGCGCCGTGGGATCTTCCCCATCCCCTGCTACCTGCTCCTTTTTAACTCGAGATGCCAGAGATTGAACCTGGAACCGTCCACAGGCAAAACAGGCACTCTGCCCACCCCTGGGCTACTTCAGCCCCTGCACAATGGCTAGCCCAGTGTTCTCCAACCTTGGGTCCCCAGATGTTTTTGGCCTACAACTCCCAGCATGCCCCAGCCAGCATAGCTGGCTGGGGCATGCTGGGAGTTGTAGGCCAAAAACATCTGGGGACCCAAGGCTGGAGAACACTGGGCTAGAAGGATGATCCAGCTGAAGCAGCGTCAAAACTAAGGTCACGAGGATGCAGAGGTCCAGAGAGGAGGAGGAGGCTGGACCACTCCCTACCGATGGCATCCAGCCCATCCACATCACCCAGTTGCAGTGTTGGGGGCTCCTGGATCCATTATGGCCCAGTCCTTCAAGCTGTGGTACCATCCGCAGTCCTGACAGGCCACAGTCAGAATGTAATCATGCCGCTACCTGCCTGCCTCAGCTTCAGGGGTGGGGAGCCTCTCTCAGGCGGAGGGCTGGACTCTGTTTTGGAGAAGCTCATGGGGCTGCATTCCAGTGGTGGACTTGAATAAAAAGGCCTTTGCCTGCTGGCAGAAGGACAGCAGAGAGGGAGTGAATCTAGCCTCCCTCAGCAGTGAGTTCCACAGCCTGGGAGCAGCTACCGAGAAGGCCCTCTCTCGTATTGCCACCAAATGCGCCTCTGAAAACAGTGGTCTCAAAAGAAGGGCCTCTCCTGGAGATCTTAGAACCCAGGAAGGCTCATACGGGAGAAGGCGGCTGGTGCCAAGCCGTATAGGGTTTTATAGATCATAGCCACCCTTTGAATTCTGCCTGAAAACAGACTGGTTGCCAGTGAAGCTGCTGTAACAAGGGAGTCGCATGCTCCCTGTAACTGGCCCCGGTTAACAGTCTGGCCCCAGCAATCTGGACCAGCTGAAGTTTCTGAATAGTTTTCAAAGGCAGCCCCATGTAGAGCATGTTACAGCAGTCCAAATGGGATGTAACTAAGGCATGTGTGACTGTGGCCACATCAGACATCTCCAGGAATGGGTGCAGTTGGAGCACTGGCCTAAGCTGTGCAAATGCACTTCTGGCCACTATCGAGACTCGGGCATCCAGGTTCAGGGCTGGATCCAGGAGAACACCTTCTCCCTGAGCACCTTTGCTGGTCACTCTTTTGAGATTGGAGCCACCCTACTGCGGATTTTGATTTGAGATTGGAGCCACCCTACTGCGGATTTTGATTTGCACCTTGTGGGTGAACAGTGGCGACGGCGGCAGCTTCTCCTTTCATTTGCCACTCAGATGTTAGCAGAGCTGAGCAAAGGAAATAGTGGTGGCTTTCCTGCAAAGTGCATGAATTAACCAGCAGTCACTCTTCATTCCATAATTAACACAACATTAATGTTCTGGGGAGCCATGTTTTTAAAGGGTTGGGAAGTCGCATAGGATCTGCTCAAGTCCTTCTACAACAGCCCCTTCTACAGTGGTTTCAGCGGAAGGCTCCTGCCTGTCTTACAGCCCCCCCCCCCCGCTCCACCTGTCCTGCCTGGGCTGATCAAGGCGCCAGCCCCTGCCGCACGAGCAGCTACTTGTTCTGCTCAGCCTTCTAAGGCACCAGATGTCTCAGGCACAGGATGATCTTGCTCCCAGGAGTCAAGCCAGTGTGCAGCTGCTGTGAAAAAGGCAAACTCCATGTTGGGCATAATTAGGAAAGGAACTGGAAATAAAACTGCCGAGATCATACCGCCTTTATACAAATCTATGGTGCGACCACACTTAGAATACTGTGTACGGTTCTGGTCACCACACCTAAAAAAGGCCATTGTAGAGTTGGAAAAAGTGCAGAGAAGGGCAACTAAGGGCACAATCCTATGCACGTTTAGACAGAAAAAAGTCCTACAACTCCCAGCATGTCCCAGCCAGCATGGATTGTGCCCTAAAATGATCAAGGGGCTGGAGCAACTCCCCTTATGAGGAAAGGTTACAACAACATATGGTAATGTTTAGCTTAGAAAAAAGGCGAGTAAGGGCAGACATGACAGAGGTGTACAAAATTATGCCTGGTGTGGAGAAAGTGGACAGGGAGACATTTTTCTCCCTCTCTCATAATACCAGAACCCAGTGGGGTCATCCCATGAAGCTGATTGGTGGGAGATTCAGGACAGATAAAAGGAAGTCCTTCTTCACACAGCGCAGAGTTAAACTATGAAATTCACTACCACAAGATGTAGTGATGCCCACCACCTTGGACGGCTTTAAAACGGGATTGGACAAATCCAAGGAGGAGAAGGCCATCTATGGCTACTAGTCTGGATGGCTCCATGCTTTTTCCAGTATCAGAGGCAGTATGCCAATGTACTCCAGTTGCTGGGGAACATGGGCAGAAGGGTGCTGTTGCAGCTGGTTGGCCACTGTGTGAAGGCTGAACTAGCTGGACCCTTGGCCGGATCCAGCATCGGGGCTCTTATGAGTGAGGAAGAGCTTGTGCGCTGGGTGTCACGACTCAAGGCACACTTTCCACGGCACACCTGCGGGTCAGCAGCAGAACTCCGCTCGCCTTGGGCAGCATCGCCACAAGTGCCCGGCAGCCGATCTCCCTGCTCTGAAAAAGCGGCCAGGAGGGGGCAGCGGGGGTCGCCCGACCGGCTCTCGACGTTTCCGGGCAGGTCGGCGCGCCGCTGCGCGAGGGCCCCAGCCCGCGGCCTCCGCTTGCCCCGCTCACGCCAGCGCCCACCTGGGCCCGCCCAGCGGCAGCGAAGCCAGCGGCCTTCGCCCGAAGTCAGCGTCCATTCGCTGCCTTCCCCTCGGGGAACGCCAGAGGGACAGGCTCCCTCGCCCCCCGCTGCCCCGGGACTGTTTGGGGACCCGAGGCGGAACACCCACAACTGGCAGCCGGCCCCCGGCTCGCCACACCCCAACGAAGGGCAGAATCCAGGCGCAGTCCGCCCCACTGAAAGCAGCACAGCCCCGGAGCGGCTCCAGCGGAGCTGCGGGCGGGGCCCCGCGGACCCTTCGGTCAAACCCACCGCCTCGCCCGGCCTCCCGAGCAGGCCACCTCCGCCTCGACCCACCAACGCCTGCGCGGAGCGGCTCTTCCCGGACCCCTCCCCGGGGGCGGCGGAGCCCGACTGCCGGCGAGCAGAGGCCCCGCGGCTCCAGAGCGCAGCATCGGCCGGGCCGGGCCGGGCTTCTTCAGCTGGCCGGCCAGGCTCGTCTGGAAAACAGAGTGAGTCACTCCTCCCGCGCCGCGGTTGAGGGCTTAATGCCCGAGCCAGATGGCGAGGAGGAAACAAGGCAAGCCGGGCGGAGGGAGGCGGACGAGGCTCCCGCCGCCAGGAGCGCCGCCTGCCCTTGGGGCTCTTGCCGCCGTCGGCCCCAGGACCAGCTGGGGCGGCCGCGGGGCTACGCCGAGAACCGGGATCGCCACCACGGAGCCTCCAGGCCCCCAGCACAGGCCAGGAAAGGCCAGCTGCAGCCTGACCGTCCCGGGGGCTTCTGGCTCAGAGTAACTCGGCTCAGCTGGCCCCAGAGCTGCCTGCGACATGAAGGCGCCCGTCCAGGCGCAGCTCGCGCGCCCACCCAACCCCTCGCGCGCGCACACACACACACTGCCCGTCCCGTCCCGTCCGCCCAGGGGAAGAGGGAGACACAGGCGGGAGGACGCGGCTGCCCTGCCCACCTTCCTTCCTTCGTTCTTTCTCCCCGGCTGGGCACTCCTGGGCTCCGAAGGGCTGCCGTGCGCTCCGGCGTCTGCCCGCACCCGCCGATCCGCGGCCCCTTTATGGGAGGTAGCGACGGAGCAGCGTCATCCCGACGGGAGGGGAGGACCGGGAAGCCCAGCCCGAAGGAGCCCCCGCCCCGCAGCAGGCAGCGGCTTGTTTACGCGGCGGCGGCGGCGGCGGCCTCTCGCTCCGAGGCTCGCCCGACGAGGGCCCCCGAGAGCACGGGCGGGCGCCTCCGGATGCCGTCACTCCCGACTGCAGCAGCGACCGCGAGAGGCGGTCCTCCGCGCCCCCTCCCCGTCCTCGAAGAAGGGAGGCACTAAAGCGCCCCCCCATCCCCGTCGGGGCGGGAGGGGAGGAAGGAAGGAGGCCGCGAGCCGCTGCCACGAGGCGCGGCCAGGGATCTTCCGGCAGAGGCGCCGGCCCGGCCCGGCCCGGCCCGGCCGCCCCTCGTGCCGGACGTGCCGCGCGCCAGTTCCGAGCCCCTCCGGCCGCCCCGCGAGCGCCGCTCGTCGCGTCAGCATCTCGCTGGCGCACGCAGGCCCGTCTTCGGCCGCGGCACCGTCTCCCAAAGCCTTTCCCGAAGGCGCCGAAGAGCGACGGGACACAGGGCGGCTCCATCCGTAGAGCGGGCAGGTGCAGATCTCCCTCGGGCCATTGCTGCCCCCCGCCCCGCCCTTGTCTCCCGCCCCGCGCAGGGTGTGAGGCCTGCTTGCTTGTTTCGCCCGACCTGGGGAACGAGCTAGACGCCGCCTTGCTCGCGCGCGCCCTCCCCGGGAAATGCAAAGGACGCGGGCTGACAAGCGCGCGCCGCTGGCGGCGTGAATCGGCCAGAGGCTTTTCTTCTGCGCGGTGGCAGCCAGGGCTGCAGAGGTCCGGGAGGGCGTGCAAAGTGCAAACACTGGCCATGCTTCCAGTATGTGCTTCCACTAAGCAAACCAATATCGGGCCGCACAGAAAGGAACCGCTCGGCCTGGGACATCAGAGCAACTCTCTCTGAATGGCTGCTGGCCCCTTTCAGCAACTTCCTTACCCACGTGTAGATGTCCCGCCCCCGCCCGGGTTGGCTGCGTGCCCAGTGGGCTTGCGGACCCTCAGAGGAGGGCGTTGGGATTCTGGGAATCGCTTTTCTCTATAACCGCAGCTCTGGTATTTGCACAGCGCTCTTCCTTGCATGATGACCCCAGACTACACTTACAAATAAGGACGTGTTCTTTGCAGAAGCTGCTCCTTTCACTCTGTTTCAAACTTTTGTGAGAACAAGCGCTATCACACACACACACTTATTGCATTAGGCCTTAGACCATAGCAGCACAAAACTCAAAAACCAGAAATTACATAAATTTACATGTCAATATAATTAACACCGATTGGGTTTTATCACTGAAATTATTTAAGTTAAAACATATTCTTAAAAATAAACAGTTGTGTGTATCTATAAGGGCATAACCCCATCTGCTGCTGAGGCAGGCAAAAATTAAGACTTGATCCACAGGCAATCAGCTAACCAGTCAACTCGTAAGGACTCTTGTTATATAAAAATACATAAAATCTATATATATAAATGTGAAGGATCAGCAACAGGATCCTTTGCGTGAGTTCGGCAATTATAGGGTTAACCAGCAATGCGATACGGTCTGTATCGGCTTTCGGGTACAAGAGGAAAAACCACAGCCCTTTAAATGACCAAATAAGGCTTTTATTTGTTTATACAATAACACAGCCGGAACTAGCAGCTCTTTAGGACTACTACGCTGTCAACACGACCTTAGTTGACCCCCGTCTTACCCAATGAGCGGGCTCCCAGGCTAGCAGATTGAATCAGGTCAATATCCTCACATCAGAGACAGTACTCTAGTCAGTTTCAGCCCAGCTCCCGATCGGCGCCTCCTGGATGAGAACGGTGTACCCGGACGGCTTGCTTTAGAATCATAGAATCATAGAAAAGTAGAGTTGGAAGGGGCCTACAAGGCCATCGAGTCCAACCCCCTGCTCAATGCAGGAATCCAGGTCAAAGCATCTCTGACAGATGTCTGTCCAGCTGCACCTTGAATGCCTCCAGACTGGGAGAGCCCACCACCTCCCTAGGTAGTTGATTCCATTGTCTTATTGCTCTGACAGTCAGGAAATTTTTCCTGATGTTTAGGTGGAATCTAGGTTCCTGTAACTTGAGCCCATTATTCCGTGTCCTGCAAACTGGGATGAACGAGAAGAGATCTTTGCCCTCCTCTGTGTGACATCCCTTCAAATACTGGAAGAGTGCGATCATATCTCCCCTCAGTCTCCTCTTCTGAAGGCTAAACATGCCCAGTTCTTTCAGTCTCTCCTCATAGGGCCTTGTTTCCAGTCCCTTTATCATCCTTGTTGCCCTCCTCTGAACCCTCTCCAGTTTGTCTATGTCCTTCTTAAAGTGAGGTGCCCAGAACTGGACGCAGTACTCAAGATGAGGCCTAACCAGTGCCGAGTAAAGGGGAATTATCACTTCCCGCGATTTGGAAGCTATACTTCTATTAATTTAAGGTGGATCTGGTCCTGGCGTACCCGTGGTTCCCAACAACCCACTACCGGAAGGGAGAGAGGTTTTCTACCCCGGATTTCCCGCTCTCCCCGCCCTCTGGGTCAGGTGGGGGCTTATGCCTGCCCCTTTGTTTCAGGTGGGCTTATTCCTGCCCAGGCAAGAAGGTGACTGTAGGGGTACTTTGCAGCTCTTTGAGACTGCCCTGCTCGTTGATTGTCCTTGATGGTCCTTCCTGGACCGCCGAGGTCCTCCTTTGTTGGGGCTGATGACTTGTCTGGTTGCTTCCCCAGTGATCTCATCCCCCCTCCCTCGCCCCCTCCCTTAGGGGAAATGTGTGTGTGTGTGTGTGCAACTGGTGTTTGGGCTTTCTCCACAATAAAAGATGAAGTCCGGACTGACTGACGGACTCATCAATGCTCAGCTCAAACCGTTTAACGTAGGAACGTGAAATTTGGAAGGAACATTTTTTTTGTACGTAGGCACCCACTAAGGAAGGATTTTTGAAAATTCCGTCCCTAAGGGGGTGAAAAAGGAGGGAGAATTTTTTAATGACTGACTGCTGTGTGCGGGGCATCCGTCCAGAACATTAAAAAATATGTTGTTATTAGTCTGTTTACAATATATATATATATATATATATATATATAAAAGAAGAAGTCCTGACTGACTGGGATAGTTTGTCTGTGGGGGAAACACTCTTAAAATACTATTATTTATTGTGGTGTTTATGCTGGGTAGACATTGTGTACCTTTCTCACTGCCCCCGAATAGAATTTATTAACTCCCTGTCTCTTTCTCTCTCTGCTTCAAGCTTTCTCATTTTCATCTCTCTCTTTTTCCTCCTTTTCTGCCTCATGCTCCATTTTCCTAAATTCTAATTCAATGTACAATCATTAAAATACAATAAAATACAATAAAACACCATTAAAACACAATTAAAAATATAATTATTATTTTTTTAAAAAAAACCCTAACCCACCCCATATTCCCGCCTGAAGAGCCATGTTTTTAAAGCCCAGCAGAAGTTCATGAAGGAGGGGGCTTGACGAAGGTCACTGAGGAGGGAGTTCCATAACTTGGGGGCCACCTCAGAGAAGGCCCTCTTCCTAGTCCCCACCAGCCTGGCTGCTCTGGCTGATGGGACAAGGAGAAGGCCGTCCGTGGCAGACCTTGTTGAGCGGCCTACTTGGTGTTGCTGGAGGCGCTCCTTGAGATAAGCTGGACCGGAGCCGTATAGAGGTCAAAGGTCAAAACCAACACCTTGAATTCGGCCCAGCAAGCAACTGGTAGCCAGTGCAACTACTTCAGCACTGGTGTGATGTGATCTCGCTGGCGGCTGCCTTTAACCAGGCAAGCCGCCGCGTTCTGTACCAGCTGTACCTTCCAAACCGTCTTCCAGGGTAACCCCACGTAGAGCGCATTACTAGGCGAGAGGAGACCAAGGCATGAACCACCGATGGGAGCAGATGATTAGGAAGGTAGGGGCGCAACTGCCGCATCAGATGGAGTTGATACAGCGCCGCTCAGCTCACAGCTGACACCTGAGCCTCCATGGACAGCTGGGAATCTAGAATGACCCCCAAGCTGTGGACCTGGTCCTTCAGGGGTAGATGTACGCCATTCAGCACCAGGTCAACATCCCCTAACCTCCCCTTGTCTCCCACCAGAAGTACCTCGGTCTTGTCGGGGTTCAGTTTCAGTATGTTCCTTCCCATCCAGCCACCCACTGCCTCCAGGCACTTGGACAGGGTCTCAACAGGGTCCTCGGTGAGGACTTGAAGGAGAGGTAGAGCTGCGTGTCATCCGCATACAGATGACACCGCACCCCAAACCTCCTGATGATTGCTCCCAGCGGCTTCAGGTAGATGTTAAATAACATCGGGGAGAGGATGGAACCCTGCAGCACCCCACAAGTGAGCAGCCAAGGGTCCGAGGCCTCCTCCCCAAGAACCACCCTCTGGTACCTTCCAGAGAGGAAGGACTGGAACCACTGCAATACAGTGCCTCCTATGCCCAACTACTCCAGACGGTCCAGGAGGATACCGTGGTCAACAATATCAAAAGCCGCTGAGAGATCGAGGAGGACTAGAAAGGAGCATTCGCCCCTGTCCAAAGCCCTCCTCATATCATCCACCAAGGTGACCAAGGCCATTTCCGTCCCATGTCCAGGCCTGAAGCCCGACTGGCATGGATCTAAATAATCGGCTTCATCCAAGTGTGCCTTCAACTGAGTCCCCGCCACCCGCTCGATCACCTTGCCCAGAAATGGCAAATTGGAGACTGGGCGAAAGTTGTTTAGATCTTGGGGATCCAAGGAGGGCTTCTTCAGAAGCGGTCTTATTGCTGCCTCCTTAAGGGCTGGTGGCATCACTCCCTCCTCAAGGGAGGCATTCACCACCGCCCTGATCCCCTCACTCAGTCTCTCCCTGCAGCTCATGATGACGAGCCAGGACGGGCAAGGATCAAGCAAGCAGGTGGTTGGCCTCACAGATGAGAGCACCTTGCCCACTTCATCAGAAGGAAGAAGCTGGAACCGATCCCACAAAACTGGTCTGCCATTGGCCTCCTCCCGCTCACTCCCTGTGTCCACGACATACGAAATCCCACTCCTAATCCAATCGATTTTATCTGCGAAGTGCTTCGCTAAAGCCTCACAGGAGGCTTAGACTGTTCCAATGGATCCGGAGCAACTGGACTGACCAGGCCCCGGACCACCTGGAACAGCCTCCTGGGGCAGCACTCTGCAGACGTGATGGAGGCAGCATAGAAATTCTTTCTTGCTGCCTTCACCGCCACCTGGTAGGCCGAGGATGCAGCTCTAACCTGTGTCAGAATACCTCTTATACCTTCAGAATATCCGTTTGAATTCAAAAGACTTCAGTTCCCCCTAAAGGTTTGTTTCGCCATGACCATCAACAAGTCGCAGGGACAGACTTTGCAGGTAGCAGGGATTGACCTACGTAAGTAAGGGAAGACTGCTTCTCACATGGGCAGTTTTACGTGTCCTGTTCCAGAGTGAGCTCACCTAACTCTCTGGTCATCCTAGCACCTGAAGGGAGAACCACTAATGTAGTTTACAAAGAAGTACTGAAGCTGAAATAGTTTTGTTTTGGTTTTTTGTAGGTTGCAGATGCCAAATAAGTAATTTTTAAATTTTTGGTCTGTCTCATTGTCTGTTTCTAATAACACCACAAAAAAAATTCATAGATGCATATGAATGGAACAGCTATCTTTGTTTTGTAGCCAATATGCCCCAACTAACGTCTGCAATAAACATTACTTATTACATGAAGTCATCAACCTGTAAATTATATTTTGTACAGTTTGGACAAAAAACTCAAGTTTCTTTTAAAAAACAATTGTACCAAATCCTAAAATCCACGCAAGCGAAGCCACAGGCAACAGCTAGTATAATATAAAAATCACTAGTTAAAATTAATGATTAAAATCATTAGAATTAAAACATATACCCAGAGTAACAAACAAATAATGTTTGTTACTCTGGGTATATGTTTCAATTTATGTGTTATAAAATTGCAACACATTTCTCACGTTTCAGAATCTCACTGGCAATTTATAGCAATGGAGTCTGAGTACTTCTCCCTGCATTTTGCGGCCTTTACCTCAATACTACGTATTGATCGGTTCCTTGCAACAGAAACCCCAGTTTCCTCTTTGTATCCCAAAATTCCATCTTTTTTAGAAAGGGATTCAAATAATGGACTCTAATGTGCTAAATCCTCCAAAACTGATTTCCCACAAATGCAAAATCTCTCTTGGACTGGTATACCATGAAATCTACCAGATTTCATCATACAGTCCATTTGTTCGAAGCGCAGTCGAGTAAGAGCCTTTTGATGTTCCGCTGACATGGGGAATAATAGGTACCCTTCACATTGATGCTGACGTTTGGCACCTGCCAACCACCTAGCTACCCTAGAGGAGGATGTAAGAGGCTATGTCACACTGGGCGCCAACATCCAAAAACCGTTGTTTAAATCTGTTTCTAATCAGGTTTCCCCACGGATTTAAAGCCTGTAAGGAGAAGTCAGAATTTGGCAGTAATTTTGAAAATTTCTGCAGCCGTGCAGTATCTAGGTAGCTTACTCTCTCTCTCTTCCTCTAGACACAACCTGGGTAATCTGACCTCCAGCAACTGGTTTGTGATTCCCCAATAATTTGCCATCCTGGCATAAATTAAACCAGCAATCGTTCCCATCCCCAGCTCCGCTCTAACTACCGTAAGTAGGCTGGGGTGGATTTTGAAACCAACAGGCAATAAGATGCTGGGAACGGGCGGCCGATGTCACCCTCAGGTTTTCCCTTCTTCTTGGCAGTCCATCCTTGCCAAGGAAGCTCTCAAAGGGGGCTAGTGGGGGAGGGGCTCCTCTTGCCTCCGCATCTGCTTGTGGACTTTCCTCTCGGGATGTGAGCCTACTGCAGCTTTCTGAGATTGCCGAAACCTCTCATTGGTCCCTGCTGCACAGACAGCTGCCGCCTGGCCTGCGTTCCCTCCCACTCCATCACTTCAGCCTAGCCCTAGTCTAATAACTGGCTTCAGTCTTCACCTAGAAGTCAAGCAAGGACAAACGTGGGACGACTGAGCTATGGTAGCGCATGCCTCATGTTTGGCGAACCTTCCTGTCACCACAGAGACTCCTGGGGTACTCTGGTGTGAAATGGCAACCATGCCCAGTTCGCAGCTTGGAGCCGACAGCCAAGGGGGGCTGCTCTCCCGCTATGGCCACAGACTGAGGAGCCCCGCCGGGCAGTGACAGGAGCTGGTCCCGGCCTGATGCCGGCTCGGGCAGATGGGGAAGGTGCGCATACTCGTGCACGCACACCGCTACTGTGGCACAGAATGGGGTGCCCAGAACCAGACATAGTTCTGAAGGGAAAGGGGGCGGGGGGGGCTGAGAGCTGTTATGTGGGAGGCCAAGACAGGCAGGGCCAAGGTTGGTCAACGTCAGCTCCCTGAACAAAAGAAAGAAATGAATGAACAACCAGAAGAAATGGTTACAGACTCTCACGAAAGTGGCGGTTGTCTGGCAGCCCAGAGCCATGCCCAGGAAAGAGACTGAGGTTGCAGTCCTATATTTTCTGGGAGTGAGAACCATAGAACACAGTGAGACTTGCTTCTGAGTAGTAGGGCACCTGTGAAATAGGCAGGAAATTGAGCTGGCTTATTTCCCAATGACAGGGGAAAAAACCCTTTCTAATCACACATTTAATTGCAAAGCACGTTTGTTAAGATTTCTCTCCTGCTAATTTTGGCAAAGAATTGCCTATGAACTTTGAAGTATGACAGGATCTCTGATGGGATCTCCTTGTTGGGTTTTGCATAGGCAGAACGAGATTACCACCTGACATCGGGATTATCACCTGACCTGGTGAGTGTCTCTTGAGTTCGATACACAAGGTCTCTGGTCACGAGACGTAGTCTCGAGGTGATATGACTCAGCAACCTTGAACAGGTTTAGCCGTAAACATGTTGATGAATAGGTTATACAACTGGGGTGAGTAATATCCTATTTATAGGTGGTATAAAGCTAACACACTTGCTGATAGCTTCTCTCTCTCTTCCACTTGCTGTCTTGCTCGTCTCGACTCGACATGTCTCTTGGACTTCACTTCATCTAGCCTTACCACTGGGGTATTGGTTTTGAGTCTGCAATGATGTAGTGAGTAGGAGATGCATTGCTTGCCTTAATCCCATGTAATTGGGTCTTACAAATAAACTCTTTAATCTTTATTAACTGCTGTTATCTCCTCCTTCCGCCTGCGTGACTGGGACTGAGGGTCATTGGCTAGGGGAGCTTTTGAACCCGGGTCAGTCCAGTTCTCACATCTGGTTATGGGCCCAGATTAGGATCTGATGGTTATCTCAGATGGGCAGATAAGCCCCAGAGACGCAGTTCGGAAAAATTCGGCAGTTATAGAGTTAAAGAGAAATTGTTTACTATTTGTAAGAACGGTTTGTAAATAAACCGGGGAAGGCAATGTTGCTAGAGCTGATAACAGCGGCTTGGAATGCAGCACAACTGAAGAATGCAGGACAGAGACGGCAGCTGGAACGGAGGTGCCAGGCTTGGCAAATTCCAAGGCTACAGACTGTGAAAAGAAGCTGAAACGGAGGTGCCGGTTCGGGCAGCTACTAGGCTGAAAAGTGAACAACGCTGGACACAAGGATTTCGTTTTCCACAGCTTGCTGGAGTGATTGTTAAGGAGCTGTATCGGGCAAGGAAATATCTTCAGGAGGCTCTGTGTCTACTCATTTAAGTCAAGGCTACAGCAGGAGGATCATATTTCTTTTACAGTTTGCTTCTTTGCTCCGCAGCGGATCAGCTATCTTTTGCATTGTATCAACAAGTGGCATGGATTACAAATGCGTGGATTACGTCTGACGTGGGCAAAGCGTCTGGAGCGTCATGTCGCAGCAAAGTCACGTGTGACAGGAACGTATCTTGGGAAACCTGATACTACACGGGAGGCTGTATCAAACCAGCGGAGGCGTGGTTTTAAAACAGCAGGGAAAAACAGCGTGGCAGTTTTGAACAGAGAAAGCTGTGCTTAAAATGGGAAGCTGTTCTTCATTTTCTTCATGTGGGATCACAGAAGAAGGAGCTTGAAATCAGCAGGGGTGCTGCTGATGGGGAAAACTTTGTGTTTTAACCCAGGACATATCAAAATGGACATTATTTTGTTGTGAGCAGAAAACAGTGGATTGTTTAAACGAAGTTTTCTGTGTTGGACATAAATAAGCAGAAGGAGGACTATGCAAATGGTCAGGAGTTTAACAGTCATGTTTTTGAAACTGTATTTCTTGAAAGTTGAATAACGGAATCAAGAAAGTGTAATATATGCTCTTGAAAATGTCAGGAAATGTACTGAATGTATATATGACTTGAGTATATTGTGGATTTTTCTGTAGCAAAATGTAAAATACTGAATAATTAGTAGGTATGTTTATATAGCAAAGCTAAGAGATGGATTATTTCTTTCATACTGTAATGATGTAATAAAGAAATGGAGAGTTGTACTGTTGCAACTATAAAAAGGTTAAATGCTTATATGTATGACATGTACATGCATGCATATCACATGATGTTTGATCATTTAGATTCACAGGCCTGTGAAAGAAAATGCAAACTATGTTGGGGAAAGCATTGGGAAATTGTAATTTTCACATGAAAGGTAATTTTGTGCACACAAACAAGGGATGCTAGCTTCAACAGGTAAACTGGAAGGCAAGCTGAAAAACCAGTTCATTTCATTCAATTTGTTCTTGGTAATCTTGTGGATACTCTGATGGTTTTTAGAGGAGAGGCACGTTATTTCATGATGTTAATTGATCAATACACGAGGTACAGGTTGTGTACATGTTAGATAGAAAGCTAGAATATTGAACAAAGTCAAGGTGTTTTGTGCTTGGGTGAGAAACAAGCATATTACCCATGTTACCTATTTCTTTTGAGATATGGGGAAGTTCAATTCAGTGCATGTTTTTGATGCATTTCTAACAGGATGTGGTATTGAACACATGGATTGTGTGGAAGAGTAAACAAACACTCAGAAGAGGTGATGCTAATTTGGATAATGAGGTTTGGGTAGAAGCTCTTAAATGTTTTGATTATGTACATGATAGAAGTTTTAGTTCTGTGTGATGAACTGTACACCTTATAGAAAGTAGTGTAGAAGGAGGAATCTTCTGGAAAAACATTTCAGGATCTTGGATCTGATATGTAGGTACATACACCTCAAAGTTAGAAGAAATCTGTAAGGGAGCTTACATGAGATTTTCTAGAAATGAGAATATTGTGTTTCACATGAACAACACTTGGATAGTGAGATTATCTAGAAGTGTTGAGTATAATGCTGAATGAAAAGGTGAGATCATTTTTCAAAATTAATTCTGTTAATGCAGGGGATGCATCAAGCTCAGAGTCAGAATAGAAAAGCATTTGCTGAAAGACAGTCAGGTAAATTTGACAAACTCTGATACACATTTGGTTTAGAGGAGGCTAAACAAATGATTGTTCATCATTGGTGCAAGTTTATTGGAACAGAAACCTGATAACTGATGAGGTAAGGAACAGGTGAGTCAAACAACCTGTGAGATATCAGGATGAATTTGCAGGGAAAAGCCATTTGAAACGTCAAAATTTCAAAGAGGTGAAAAATTGTCTGTTAAGGAAGCTGAACCATAGCTTCAGGCTATGCAAGCTGAGTTGAATTCTTTGGATAAAGAACAAAACATGGAAGCTGGGGAAACAAACAGCAGTCCATGGAACTCATTGTTACCAGATAGATTTTTTAAATAAAAACTAACCAGATTGGAAAAGGTTATATGACAAATAGCAAGATTGGTTGCTTGTGATTTTGCTCAAGTTAACAGGGGCTGGATAATCATGAGTGAGTGCAACAACAATTTGCTTTGGAAACAGTTAGACTGATGTTTAAGAATGTGGAAGATGAATGAATATTTCACAAGTTGGAAATATTGGAACATAAGCATTTTAAATGAGAGGAAGTCTTTGGAAAACTGTCTGAAAATAATTTTCTGTAGAAAAGCTAGAAATCAGCTGGAGGCTGGAATTCTGTTTTGAATTCAAACATTGCTGAATTGAGATTTGCACAGAGAGGCAGATCAATGTTTGTTTGTTAAACAGGAGGAACAAGGACATAGACTGTATGTACTTTGTTTAGATGGATGATCTATTGTTTTTTCTGGACAGATAAAAGCAATATGATATAATTGATCCAGGGTTTGGAAATTCATTGAATTGAAACTGCTTGGTGGTGGATCAACTGTTTATTTGTAAATGGAAGTTGAGGGAGAACCAAGAGGGCAGTACTTACTGCAACAAACCAGAGAAATATCATGGATGTGATTGAGAATTTTGGAGATAGTTAACTCAGTGAGAGACTCCAAATAATTGAGGATTTTCAAGCACATGCTGATGGAAAAGCAGTTTGAATGCTACACAGAAGCATTGGGCTATTGAGCTTTACTGTACAAGCAACAAAGCCAGATATTGCTGTCAGTGTGATAGGCAGACTGTTAGACCAACAGGACATGCTTGGAGAGCTCTGAAAAGGAGTTGAATGTTATCTGGAAGGAACATCACACTTCAGACTAAGATTTACAAGTCAGAGCACAGGTGGCTTACAGATTCACAGAAATGCCAGTTGTGGTTGTGATAGTAAGAACAACAAGAACACACCTGAAGTTTGTTATTTTTATAACCATACTTTGATTGATTTTGTAGAAACAATCATCTAAAGGTTAGAGTTCAACTGAAGCTGAACTGAATGCATTGTATTATGTATTGTACTATTATGCTATTGTAAAGCTTGAATAGTTAATGCATTTGTTTAAATAGTTTAAATTGTTAAAAATGTTTAAATGATGCTGGGATTGATGTGAAAAACCTATTACAGTTTTTTCAGGAAACCAAGGCAGGATTGCTATGCTGCAGGCAGATAGCAATACACAACGTTTTGGGTTTGCAGATAAAACTGTGTCATAAGGAGGGATACATCAGAAGTGATTTGATGGTGGTTCAAATTTCTGGCAGGTAAAGTCATTCCTGCAAAAGTTTTTTTTATCAAAGTCCATAGATGAAAGAACAGCATCAGATGTCAACAAAGCTGTTGCTGTTGTATGAGGTAAATAACCACGTTCTGCGCAAATGCAAAAGCAGGGGGATGTTGGGTTTTGCATAGGCAGAACGAGATTATCACCTGACCTGGTGAGTGTCTCTTGAGTTCGATACACAAGGTCTCTGGTCACGAGACATAGTCTCGAGGTGATATGACTCAGCAACCTTGAACAGGTTTAGCCGTAAACATGTTGATGAATAGGTTATACAACTGGGGTGAGTAATATCCTATTTATAGGTGGTATAAAGCTAACACACTTGCTGATAGCTTCTCTCTCTCTTCCACTTGCTGTCTTGCTCGTCTCGACTCGACATGTCTCTTGGACTTCACTTCATCTAGCCTTACCACTGGGGTATTGGTTTTGAGTCTGCAATGATGTAGTGAGTAGGAGATGCATTGCTTGCCTTAATCCCATGTAATTGGGTCTTACAAATAAACTCTTTAATCTTTATTAACTGCTGTTATCTCCTCCTTCCGCCTGCGTGACTGGGACTGAGGGTCATTGGCTAGGGGAGCTTTTGAACCCGGGTCAGTCCAGCTCTCACACTCCTTTGGTCCTCTCCCTCCGCCTCCATGGCCTGTTCCATTGGTCAGTCTCATGCATGACGCAAATTTAAGAATGCAAAGTAGCCATTCTGCTGCCAAACAACAAGGGCCGTGATAATACAGCGCTCTTGCTCGCTCGCTCAAGCTGTCTTCCCCAACTTGGTGCCTTACAGATGTGTTGGACTACAACTCCTATCATCCCCAGCCAGTATGGCCAATGGTCATACTGTTGTAGCCCCAAGTATCTGGAGGTCACCACGTTTTGACAGCAATCAGCTGGATGGCTCGGGAAGGTTCACAGCCCAGACTACTGGCGACAGCTCAGCCCTCTGTGTCCCACTCCTGGCTCAGGGTTTGGTTGTCAAAGAACACAGGAGCTGTGGGTTTTTTTTGTTTTTTTTTTTGGCTAATGGCTAGTAGGTGCTGATGGAGCTTTCCTCTGTGTTACCCTTTTTAAAAGCCCTGCCTGCTAACGGCCATCAGAACCATTTCTTTTGGAGTTGCTTTGAACCATAGACTATTTGTCCATCCAGTCCAGTATTGTCTGCTCCAGCAGCAGTTTTCCAGGGTCTTGGGTGGAGGTCTTTTCCAATTAAAGTTTAACTCGAGATTCACTTTAGGACCCCCTGTATGCAGAGCATGAGCTCTACTATGGAGCAAGGTCTCTCCTCAATACCTTAAATGTAGACAGACAGACATTGCAACCTTGCAAGATCTGTAGTTTGACTTTGTTATCCCTTTCCTAATAATTCTACACATTACTTTCACTGTGTTCAATGTGTGTCTTTGAGCTTTTATCGGAGTGGGTTCAGAAATTGGACCTATGTAGGCACAACTCAAGAAACTGCCATGATCACTCTTTCATCCATCGACAACTAGAAAGCTGGGCGGTGAGGGAAGGAGGTACAATACCCCAGATTCCAAGATAAGTTCTGTGTGAGCACAGGAAACCAGGCAGGTGCCTTTTGTATCATTGAAAGAAAACCAAGCTGGCAGGAAACGATCACTCTGGTACTTCTCTCAGAGTAACCAGAATTGCGTCAGCTTTGCCACTGGAAATCACAGAGATCTGATAACCCAAATGCAACTTCAAGGTGGTTTTCGGGGAAAGAGAGATGGTGCTTTGAAACCTATCAGGTGTCAGGATTTCCTCCTAATGAAGTGAACTCTTTGCAGGAAATGGCCCGCTCTACTAGGAAAGGCCCTGCTAAGCACAGCTAGAAATTGTCCTTCCCGAAGCTGACACTTACTTACTCCTAAAAAGACAGAACAGTCCATTTCCTTTTGTGGAGGAAGGGGGGGCTGGCTGGCCCGCCACCCCCCCACCCTTTCCTACTCCAAAGGAACCAAGACCCCCAGAGATCTCAAGGTACCAGATTGCCAGCCTCAGCTGTCTGCAATCCTACTTGGATCTCTGTTGAGGGACTCGCCTTCAATTCTGTAAACTGGATTTAGATACTGAAGCCACAGAGTACTACAAAACCCATGTGGGGTAAAACCAAGACAAGGTTTATTCTGGTAGCATTTAAACAACAAGATTAGGGGAAATGAGAGAAGCACACAAAATAAAGAGAGAGACACTTTAGTACACAGTAAAGCTGCAAAACAATAAAACCTGATTCCTTAATATCTCTCAGGCATACACCTATGTTACCTGAGGGTATTCTCTTCAAGGGTTAAATCCAGCACAGCCTTGCCGCCCGATGGAGAATTACCACACCTACCCAAAGGTCCGAGATGGGTAAACTCCTACAAGGCTTGCCTTCACTAGAGCCCTCATCCAGCTCATTTCACCAGGAGCTAACTGGGGTCGGATCCTGATGCCCCCCCCCAAAGGCTTGGGGCCTCTCTTTGGCTTGCCGCCATCCCCAATAGCCAGGGTAGCCGGTAGCCACGCGATCCAAAGACAGACCACGCTTTGGGAAATGTACCTTTCCCCTCCTCCCCTCCTCCCTGTAGCTCTGCTGCCTCTCAGCCAATCATAATGCATTTCACCTGGCCAGGCAGGGGGAAGGGAACTCATGACTTACTGGGTTTGAATTACATCTGCATGTGAACGCTTTTAGCCTGGCTCCTCCAGGCGCCAGGCCCCATCCTATGTTTTATGTACCTTTCGCTTCCTCCCAGCCCCCTCAACTGGCCCCACTTGGTTTACACATGAGGAGGCGTGTGTGTGCATGTGTGTGTGTGTGCGTGTGCCTGCATGCATGTATGCAGGAACCCCCAAAGGCCCCTTTCTCCACACGCTAACTGCACACCCCACCCCAGCTGGTTCACACATGAGGTGTGTGTATGTACCCCCAAAGGCTAGTTTCTCCACACCTTTCCTCATGCATGTTCTCCAATATTTGTGGGAAAGGCTCTATACAGCTAGTTCTGTAGTCTTCTAGCCCTCCAGCACATTACACAGGCAGAGATCTGCAGATAAGCACCATGTAACTCATCCATGTTGCCAAATGTCCTGTCCAGACCCAGGTACAAGCCTACACAAGTTCAGAGATACTCCTGTCTAAGGGACCTTTGAACTTTGGCTGTAGCACATCATGGCAGAGGTGACCCAAGGAGGCACACCCACACAGAGGTTTCTTGGAAAATGGGAATTTTATTGAACACACAATTAGCAACATACATAGTAATTACTGTTGGGAATTAGCTGGTTGCCTAAAGTTACATTAACTCCAGGATGGATTTAACTAGTTCATATATTACAAACAAAGCAATACACATTAAGCAAATGAAACAAAATTCAAAATGAATAGTGTAGACATCCATGCTTTGGGTTCAAGTGGTGGGGAAATTAGCTCAAAGGCCTCTTGGCAGCTAAAACTAAGGGCTGCAGTACACGGAGGCCTTGGCCACGGATATCTGTGGAGTGTCTGGGTCAGGCTGGATTGGATGACCATTCTGAGGGAGTTGCAGAGGTGGGTGGTGGTCCTAGCGGTACTGGGAGAGAGAGAAGAAAGCTGGAAAGTGCAACTGCAAGAGCGGGGCAGGGGGAGAGCTCACAGAGTGGGTGGTACACCAAGGCTAGTCCTTGCGCAGTCACCCTGACGAAAGGGGCGGGCAGGATGCAGGTCGCCTGTCTCCAGTGCACACAATCGCTCCCATTACCAGCGACTCGTGCGCTGTTTGCTTCCTTCTGTTCCTGTTAACACTCTTCCTTGTGGACCATTTCTGTTTCATCCAACTGCCACAGAGACTTGCTGATAAAATAGAAATGGCTGATTGGGAAAGGTGAACCAAAGGGGTTCCAGCCACAAACGCACACACAATGGGGAAGAGGTACCATTTGTAGAGAAAGCACAAGAAGATAGAACGGAACTGAAAGATGCCTTTCTCGTGATCCCGATGGATTGTCCCTGAAGATGGCACTGCGGTGTGTGGAGATTCTTGAGGTTTCAGTGAAAGGAACCCTTGGAAGAGGCTGCTGTTGGGTCATCACTTCAGCTAGAGTGGAGACTTAGGTGGCCAGAATAGGTGCTCTGGGGAAAAGAGATCTGGCGAGGCTCGGACAGAACCATGTGTTCTGTTGCTCAGAAGTTGCAGTGCAGGAGTGAGGCCCAGTGGATGCAACCAGAGTAAACTGCCTTCTCACATAACCAGACGTGCTTTCGGTGAAATGGTACCTTGCCTTCAGGTGGCCAATGAGTGATTTCAGCAGAGTGGGACCGGTGTGGGTACTGGGACACTGAGGAGCCCAGAGCTTGTATAGGGTTTAAACAGAGATTACAATGGGGTAGTAGGCTCAGGGTCCAATGAAGACAACAAAAGAGGGGAGAAGACTCTTGGGCAAAGTCAATATTGGTCATGGATAACAAGATAAAGGATCAACAGGACTGCTAAAGTCAACAGGGGTCTTTAAAGGGCTGGCTCAGGATGGGCAAAACCTAATCAAAGCTGCTGTGCTGAAGGCTGGGGGAATCCCCGTCCCACCTACTGCACTTCTCAAGAACTATGCACACCTGGAGGGAAGTCCGCCTGTGCCTGGCTGGGGTGTCTGCCTATCTAAGTTCTGGACTGCTGTGCCTGATCTAATCATGGGGGCACCTAACCTGGTGCTGCTTGATTGGGTGTGTTGCTACATCTGGACCTGAGTACCTGGACAAGTGTTGATGCCCTCCTGGCAAAATCGCCAGCTACCGGTATATACCTTGCCATTCAGCCAGTCCTGTAAGTTCTCCATGTGTTGATTTACTCTGTGCTAGGCTGAATTTCTCGAAGGGGCCATGCCACTTTCTGCCAAATACGAGGGTGGGGGATGCCTATGTAGGCTGTGCACCGAGCAGTTTGCCAGCATCCACAAAGGCCAACTGAGCCCCACTGGATGGCCATAACACTGTCAGCTATTTTTGAATTTGCAAAGTGATCTGCCTCCAGTTGTACTTTGCAAATTCAAAATTATGTAGAATTGATCAATAGGAGCAGAAGGGGAATTCCTATGCTTAACAACTAATTATTGAGTCAGTACAGGGGAGAGCAGAGGAGAGAGCATTCTAAAATAAATAAATAAACCGTACATGCAATACATCACTCTATGCACTGTCCTTCCTAGCAATAAAATCCCAGCTTCATCCACCAAAATTCTCCTCTGTGGTATTATCCTGGCCTGCCCTTCGGTAGTTGCCAGTTTAATCTACTTGAGAATAAGGATGCTTCTGGCTGAGGGCACACCCTGACTAATCGTGCCTGTTTCTTCTGCTCCTGGAGTAGCAGGAAATAGCTGAGATGCTGAGTGGGGAGGCGAGGTGTGGCCAAGACGGGCCATGTGAGGTGGGCTTGAGCCAAGTGCCGCTCCTGCCCTTCTCCCCACAACTATGCTATTGTGAAGGATCAGCAACCGGATCCTTTGCGTGAGTTCAGCAACTCTAGGGTTAACCGGCAAAGCAATACGGCTCGTATCGGCTTTGTAGTACAAGAGGAAAAGCCACAACTCTTTGTATGCCCAAATAAGGCTTTTTATTTGTTTATACAATAATCAGGTCGGAACTAGCAGTCTTCTACGAACACGTTTACAGTCAACACAACCTTAGCTGACCCGCGTCTTACCCAATGAGCGGGCTCCCTGGCTAGCAGATTGCATCAGGTCAATATCCTCACATCAGAGACAGTACTCTAGTCAGTTTCAGGCCAGCTCACGATCGGCGCTTCGTGGAAGAGAACGGTGCACACGGACGGCTTGCCTTTAGGTGGATCTGGCCCCGTGGTTCCCAACAACCCACTACCGGAAGGGAGAGGGGTTTTCTACCCCGGATTTCCCGCTCTCCCCGCCCTCTGGGTCAGGTGGGGGCTTATGCCTGCCCCTTCGTTTAGGTGGGCTTATTCCTGCCCGGGAAGAAGGTGACGTAGTGATACTTTGCAGCTCTTTGAGACTGCCCTGTTTGTTGATGGTCCTTGATGGTCCTTCCTGGACTTTTGTGGATCTCTGCCGAGGCCCTCCTTTGTTGGGGCTGATGACTTGTCTGGTTACTCCCTGGTGACCTCATCCCTCCTCCCTTGCCCCCTCCCTTGGGGGAAATGTGTGTGCGTGTGTGTAACTGGGGTTTGGGCTTTCTCCACAGCTATGCTATGCTATGCTGGCTGGGGCATGCTGGGAGTTGTAGGCCAAAAACATCTGGGGACCCACGGTTGGAGAACACTGCACTAACTCGTCTCTGTTGGTTAGAATCAAGTCAAGGATAGCTCTCTTAATCTCCTCCGCTGCCACCAACGCCTTCAGGGTAACCAACTCAGACCACTCCTTTTAAGTTTTAAAAACGAAACAAGTTTATTTATTTACAATTAAGGGTAGGGAAATAGATCATGTTAATAGATTCTACATGTTGAAAACTACCCCCCTCTCTCTGTAGATCCTCCCTCCTCAGACTCCCTCCCTGACTTCTCTCCTGACTAGCACCGCAAAGTGTTTATATAACACAGGCTCCACCCCTTCTCACTCTCTCAGCCAATCAGCAGACATCTCAACATTCCACACTCCCCCCTCCCCTTACATACTTACAGCTATAACACTTTGCCCATGCGCAGGGGCATGACAGCCCCCTCAGCTATTTTTTACTTCAGAATTTTAGTCATGGGGGCTTCCTTGAAATAAGACATGCCCTTCAAATTCTTCCAAAGCTTATCTCTCAGGTCCCTGACTTCTTTATTTTCCTTATCTGTTTATTTTCTTTTTTAAAAAGTTTGATGCTTTGATTGCAAATACAAAAACCTTAAAATATAATTGTGCTGCCGCTGCTAACTTGACCTTTGTTCCAACCTTGGGATTTGTTTTGTAACAATCCTCAAAAGCTTCTTTCATCAGGATCCTCTGCTCTTGATTATATAACATTTCCCCTGGAGAATGCCACAGATCTTTCCCCAGGGAATCAGTCACTTGCTTGACTTCAGCAGTGCGTCCTGGCTGAGAGGCACCACAGGCAGGCTCACAGGCGGGCAGGCACCGTTTTCTTGCTTTCCCCTTTTCTCTTATTTTTAAACAGGGTGCTTGATTGTACTTCAGCACCCTGTTTGAGCTGGGTATGTACTTGCTGAATTTTATCCCAGCTACCAGGAGAAAGCGTATTCAATTTAAAAAATAGTTTGGTTTAACAAATCTGTTAAGGGCTTTCCATGTTCACTCGCGCTCCAATATTAACTTTTAGTATTGTTATTTTAAACTGCATTTTTAAATTTGGTTTTAAATTTTTTAATTACATTGTTGTTTTTATGCAGATTTTATTGCATGGATTGTTGTTAACCGCCCAGAGAGCTTTGGCTGTGGGGCGGTATAGAAATGATAATAATAATAATAATAATAATAATAATAATAATAATAATAATAATAATAATAATAATGCTGCACAGGTCGTTCCTGTTAGATAGTCTGGTGTGACTATTTATTATTTATTTATTTATTTATTATTTACATTTATTAATCGCCCATCTGGCCGGCCACCGGCCACCCTGGGCGATGTACATAGAATAAAAACAATAAAAGACATTTAAAAGCAGTATAAAATTTTTAAAATCTTAACCCACCCCATATTCCCGCCTGAACAGCCAGGTTTTTAATGAGCAGCAGAAGCTCAGCAGAGAGGGGGCATGGCGGAGGTCACTCGGGAGAGAGTTCCACAGTACGGGGGCTGCCACAGAAAAGGCCCTCTTCCTTGTCCCCACCAGTCTAGCTGCTCTGGCTGAAGGAACAAGGAGAAGGCCGTCCATGGCAGATCTTGTTGAGCGGTCCACTTGGTGTTGCTGGAGATGCTCCTTGAGATAGACTGGACCGGAGCCGTATAGGGTTTTAAAGGTCAAAACCAACACCTTGAATTCGGCTCGGCAAGCAACTGGTAGCCAGTGCAACTCCTTCAGCACTGGCATGATGTGGTCCCGCCGGCGGCTGCCTTTAACCAGGCGAGCCGCCGCGTTCTGTACCAGCTGTAGCTTCCGAACCGTCTTCAAGGGTAACCCCACGTAGAGCGCATTACAGTAGTCTAGGCGAGAGGAGACTAACAGCAGAATTGCCTTATACAAGGAAAGCACGGTAACACAGCATTTAGTTTTGGAGGCAATGAACACAGGCTAGAGGCAGTTTGGTTTAAAATAAGCTCCTAGTCAACTTACTTTTATTAGTCCTTTCATACACATTGCTGGAGAAGGCAAACTAACGCAGTTTAAGTACGAGCACCCTCTAAAGCTGGGTGTGTGAGTGCAAGCATGCAAAAGGAAAACATGAGATATGGTTCCTTCCTTTTATCATGGAGGAAGCACATGTTTCTTGGTTGCGGAGGAGGAGGAGGAGGAGGAGGAGGAGGAGGAGGAGGAGGAAGTAGGAGAAAAGGAACTGATCCAAGTTAGGACAGCAAGGGGATGAGCCCAGTGTTCTCCAACCTTGGGTCCCCAGATGTTTTTGGCCTACAACTCCCAGCATGCCCCAGCCAGCGTAGCTGGCTGGGGCATGCTGGGAGTTGTAGGCCAAAAACATGGGGACCCAAGGTTGGAGAACACTGAGCTAGACATTCTCCATCGCCCCCTAGTGCCTTGAAGCATACAGAGTTGCTCCTGTTATCCAACACAGTTCCTCACCTGCTTGGATTTTATCTAGGACCTACCCTGTTTGGATTTTATTCCAGCTCCAAAACTAGCTTTAGACCACTGTCTTTAGTCCTTAGCATAGTATATTTTTAAAACCATCTTTGTCCACTGGCTTCAGCTTCTAATCAAGCCTTTAAGCACAAATTCTTTGCTTCAGCTTAAGCAAAATGAGTTCTTTTAAATCCCTTGTATCTATGTGATGCCTTAGATCTGGGGGACCTTTTAACCTATCTTGGCACCTCCAGTTTGGGAAAATCTTTGCATCTGTCACGTCACCTCAGAGTGAGGTAAACCTTGCACCTCCTTCGGCACATCAGGTTTGGAGACCTTAGTCTAACGCAACACCTTAGTCCTAGACACTAGTATTTTTTGCAACTCCTTAGGTCGTGAGAATGTTGGGCATCCCCACATTCCCTTTTTAGCTTTACTATTTGGGATCTTCATGCCTATCCTGAAGTTTTGGGTCTGGGAGAGGTAATCCTTCAACCACTCCCTGGGAATAATAATCCTTATGGCCTTGCTTTCAATGGGGTTTCCCTTATTCTCAGAAAACAGGCACCCTTTTTCGGAGATCTTCCAGGAGTGGGGCGTGTCTTCCCCACATACTAACCAGGCTCCAGAATTTCAAGTTCGTCCCCTCCCGGACCCATATCAGCCACCATGGCACATGGGCATTCAGTTCCCCCCCCCCATCCATTCTCTACCATCTGTTATGCAATACTTTTAGCAGATTTAAATATTACCCTGTGGTAATATTACCCAACCTAAGCCCCCTTTCTGACACACACACACTCACCAAGGTGGGGGGAAGGAGACGGGGGGGGGGGGGGAGACAGCCAGTCTCCACAGAGGCCAAAGGGGACAAACAACATCTGCATAGAATCACCCCAGGGGGGAAGACAGGAAGCATCGCCAGGTTCGTCAATGCTCTCGTATATCAGCCCCATCTACATAAGACTTGAATACCTCGCCAGAGCAGACACTTCGGCACCCATAAGAAAGGACCATTCAACACCACAGGATGGGACCATTAAGCAAGTGGCTTCAAAGGGACCCCACCCCACAGGGGGAAGGCGTCACCCCCACCTGACCCAAAAGGCCGCCCCTCAGGGAGGGTGGCAACCCACCTGACTGGCAACCCACCTGATTACGGAGGGAGGGGCTACCTGAAACCCAAGGTATAAAACACCCTGCGCAAGGGAACTGAGTTGTTGGACCTGATCAGCAATCTTGCCCCATGCTTGGGGTAAGGGAACGAAGGATCGGCAACCCCGGGTAGCAGAACCCGGCGCGCTCCAGCTAGCTGAAATCACTGGCCACTTGGGTTGACCGGATCCCCGGGAAACCAAGCTGAAATCACTCACAAGCCGCTTGGGTAGACCGGACCTCCGCCGGGAACCCAGCTAGCCGCTTGGGTAGACCGGACCTCCGCCGGGAACCCAGCTAGCAGCGTGCGGTTGACCGGGCCTCTGCTGGAGCCCGAGCTGAACTAACTAGCTGAGAGCCCTGAAATCACGGTGTCCTTGAGACCTCTTGCTTGCTACTTTGTACCGTACTGATAAGCTGTATTGCTGGCGTGTGTCTGGGTTTGTGAAGGTAATTTTGTAAATAAACTTGTTTTATAAAAGATACTTTTGTGGCTATAAGTTATCCCTTTGTTCTGGGCTAAGGGTGATAGTCGCTGGGGACCTCGGAGAAGGCCCGTCCCAGGACTCGCTACCCCCTTAGCATTGAACCCGCGCAGAAGACCAGGTTGTCGGTCTTCCACTTACCCAATATTTACCCAATTGCGAAGACCTTATTAGGGAGAATGAGATACCAATATATGTATCTGCAATGTATTTGAAAACACTTTGTATGAGACTTTTATTGAGGAAAGTTATGCAAAGCGGATAAAAGCAGTAAAGATACCCCCAAATCCCTAAGCTATACTCTAGATCAGGGCTCTCCAACCTTGGGTCCCTAGATGTTGCAGGCCTACAGCTCCCAGCATACCCAGCCAGCATGGCTAATGGCAAGGGATTCTGGGAGCTGTAGTCCAGCAACATCTGGGGGCCCAAAGTTGGAGAGCCCTGCTCTAGATGGTCATTCTCATACTCACATCCACAGAACTATGTGAGTGGCCAACTCACAATCACATGTGGGGGGGGGGAACGGGCTGAGGAGAAGCAAGGCTATGTGCACTAGCAAGTCCATTTTGGTTGCAGTTGGAGCTGGAGCCCTGCTTGTAGATGGATCCCCCGGTCACTCCTCTCTGTGTCCTCCATGTTACAGTCCTCTGCTTCTGCTTTTCGCTTCCAGTTGTTGCTAAAGACAACGGCACCCTCCAAGCTGTTACCCTTCTTGCTTTAACCTTGCTTCAGGCATGGTCACGTATTCCTTTGGGTCTCTTTTGCAGTCTTTTGCAGGAGGGAGTGATGACATCAGGAGTGCAGTTGTTTCCGCTCATCTGCTGCAGATAGTTTCTCAGTTCACCCTTAATTCTGCCTTCAGCCAATAGCACTATTTCACATTCAATACTGTACCTACTTACTATTTAGGTGGTGGTCAGCCAAGCAGGCAGAGAGAAAGGCAGGTGCTGAGATTGCAGGCAGTCACAGGGCAGGTTCGCACAACATGGGAAACCCCTCGGGAATTTAAGCCACACACACTGTGGCTTAAATTCCACAGTACCCAACAGACGATCAGGCACAGCAGGGTTCCTTGGCCATCTCCACCCACCTCTTCTCCCACAGCATGAGGAACTTAATCAGGAGGGCTTTAAACTGAATCCAACAGGGGAGGGAGACATAAACTCGGGGGTAACAATGGAAGAAGGCCTCTGTGCCACAACGGAGAGAACAGCTCCAGCGGTGCCCAATGATCGTCTACCACAAAATGTACGGAAAAGTCGGAATATAAAGCACATAGTCTTCAATGTCTCTATACTAATGCCCAGAGTATGGGCAACAAACAGAATGAACTTGAACTCTTGATACATGAGGGCAAGTATGACTTGATAGGGATAACTGAAACTGGTGGGATGACTCCCATGGCTGGAATACAGCAATTGAAGGGTATAACTTGTTCAAAAGGAGCAGAAGCAACAGAAAGGGAGGTGGAGTTGCGCTGTACGTTAAAGATACGTATCTCTGAACAGAGATACAGGAAGAGGAGCTTGGCAGCCCCATTGAGAATATCTGGGTTAAAATAAAGGGGGTGAAGAATAAAACGAACATGGCGGTTGGAGTCTACTACCGACCACCCAATCAAGGAGAAGACGAGGATGAAACTTTTGAAAAGCAAATTGCCATTGTTTCAAGGTGGCACGATGTGGTAGTAATGGGGGACTTCAATTTCCCTGATATCTGTTGGGAGACTTATTCAGCCAAACATGGCCCCTCCAAGAAATTCCTGAGTTGTGCTGCTGATAACTTCCTCTTACAGAAAGTGGAGGAAGGAACTAGAGGATTGGCTATCCTTGACCTGATTCTAACCAACAGAGACGACTTAGTGGATAAAGTGGCAGTTTCGGGAACTCTGGGGGAAAGTGACCATGTTATACTTGAGTTCTTGATTCTAAGGGGAGCAAAAGCTGGGTGTAGCCAAATGCGTACCCTGGATTTTAGGAAAGCCAATTTTAACAAACTCAGAACAATGATAAGTAAGGTCCCATGGCAAGCGACTCTAATGAGGAAAGGAGCACAGGATGGCTGGGAGTTTTTTAAAAAAGGAAAATTTAAAGGCACAATTGCAAACAATTCCCACAAGGAAAAAAGACAGAGGGCAACAGAAGAAGCCAATGTGGCTTCACAATAAACTCAAAGATGACCTGAAAACAAAAAAGGACATGTATAGGAAGTGGAAGGAAGGCCAGGCTACAAGGGAAGAGTACAGGCAGGTAGCACAGAACTGCAGGAATAGTGTCAGGAAGGCTAAAGCTGAGAATGAGCTAAGGTTAGCGAGGGATGCTAAAAACAACAAGAAAGCTTTCTTCAGATACATGCATAGTAAAAGACAGAGGAAAGAAATGGTGGTTCAACTACGCAATGAGGATGGCAAATTGATAACAGAAGACAAAGAAAAGGCAGACGTGTTCAATTCCTACTTTGGCTCGGTCTTCTCCCAAAAGAAGGTCTATGACCCCCCTGGCAAACCTGAAGTGCAGACTGAAGGGGCAGGATTGCAGCTTGAGATTGATAGGCAAATGGTCAAGGAGCACCTGATTACTCTGAACGAGTTTAAATCTCCAGGGCCTGATGAGCTGCATCCTAGAGTAATAAAGCAACTGGCAGAAGAACTCTCAGAACCACTGTCTATTATCTTTGAGAAATCATGGAGGACAGGTGAAGTGCCAGATGACTGGAGGAGGGCAAATGTTGTTCCCATCTTCAAAAAGGGCAAGAAGGAGGAACCTGGGAACTATAGGCCAGTCAGTCTGACATCAATCCCTGGGAAAATTTTGGAGCAGATTATAAAGAAGTCAGTCTGCAAGCACCTTGAAAACAATGCAGTGATTACTAGAAGCCAGCATGGATTTTTCAAGAACAAATCCTGCCAGACTAATCTGATCTCATTTTTTGATCGGGTAACCTCCCTTGTGGACTGTGGGAATGCTGTGGACATCATATATCTGGACCAGCAAAGCTTTCGACAAAGTGCCTCATGATATCCTGATTAGCAAGCTAGCTAAGAGTGGGCTAGATGGAACAACTATCAGGTGGATCCACAATTGGCTACAGAATCGGACTCAAAGAGTGCTTATCAATGGTTCCTTCTCAAACTGGGGAGAGGTAACGAGCGGGGTACCACAGGGCTCGGTACTGGGCCTAGTGCTCTTCAACATTTTTATTAATGACTTGGATGAGGAGGTACAGGGAATGCTTATCAAATTTGCAGATGACACAAAGTTGGGTGGAACAGCTAATACTCTGGAAGACAGAAACAAAATTCAAAGTGACCTCGATAGTCTGGAGCGCTGGGCCGAAAACAACAGAATGAAATTTAATAGGGATAAATGCCAAGTGCTGCACCTAGGGAGAGGAAACCAAATGCAGAGTTACAGAATGGGGGACACTTGGCTCAACAATACTACAAGTGAGAAGGATCTTGGAATTGTGGTAGATCACAAACTGAATATGAGCCAGCAATGCGATGTGGCTGCAAAGAAGGCAAATGCAATTTTGGGCTGTATTAATAGAAGTATAACTTCCAAATCGCGGGAAGTGATAATTCCCCTTTACTCGGCACTGGTTAGGCCTCATCTTGAGTACTGCGTCCAGTTCTGGGCACCACACTTTAAGAAGGACGTAGACAAACTGGAGAGGGTTCAGAGGAGGGCAACAAGGATGATAAAGGGACTGGAAACAAGGCCCTATGAGGAGAGACTGAAAGAACTGGGCATGTTTAGCCTTCCGAAGAGGAGACTGAGGGGAGATAGGATAGCACTCTTCCAGTACTTGAAGGGATGTCACACAGAGGAGGGCCAGGATCTCTTCTCGATCACCCCAGTTTGCAGGACACGGAATAATGGGCTCAAGTTACAGGAACCCAGATTCCACCTAAACATCAGGAAAAAAAATCCTGACTGTCAGAGCAATAAGACAATGGAATCAACTACCTAGGGGGTGGGTGGGCTCTCCCACTCTGGAGGCAAGGTGCATCTGGACAGACATCTGGATGCTTTGAGCTGGATTCCTGCATTGAGCAGGGGGTTGGACTCGATGGCCTTGTAGGCCCCTTCCAACTCTACTTTTCTATGATTCTATGAACCCCCCAGTGGGTTTCCCCCATGGTCTTGCCCCTCCCTGAGGTGCTCTTGTCTCGGGGTAAATGGTAAAACTGAGGGGACCATTGGGGCTTCCAAGCACCCCAAAAAAACCTGGGGATCCTGCCAGAAAGGGGGTGGGAAATGGGGGTGGCCCCCAAAACACCCTTTTCAGCAGGATCCTTGGGTTTTGGGGGGGCTCACATGCCCCTGGGGTATCCACACTTGGAAAAGTGAGGGCAGCTCATGGACACATGAGCACCACCTAAAAACTCAAAGATTCTGGTGCTCAGGGTGTTTCCCGCCCTCACCCCCATTTTTTCCAAGCACCTGCAAAGTATGCTTTGCAAGGTACTTCACTGTTCAAATTTGGCATGGACCCTTCAAATCTCCCCGGAAGTGTCCATGCCAAATTTGAACAATGCAGCACCTTGCACAGCATACCGTATTTTTCCGTGTATTAAGACGACCCCATGTATAAGACGACCCCCACTTTTCTAACTCAAAATTCAGAAAGTGGGGTGTTTGTGAACGGTCAAGGAGCTGGCAGTGAGAGGCCGGGTGGGGGCAGGCGGGCGGGCGAGGCCTAGGCTCCTGCGGGCGGTCTGCGCAGTGGCCCTCAATGCCCCCGAGCACGCACGCAGCCTCCACCCACAGGACTGCCGCCCACCCTGCAGGGCTCCGGGTGGGCGGGCGCTACAGCAGCACTCTCCATTGCTCGCGCACACACGCCTGCTCTCCCGCGGCGGCTGGGCAGACAGGGCGCCTCCTGCCTACCCGGGTCAAGCTCGCACCCCGCCGCCAGCTCAGCCGCCCCTCCTCCCCTTCTTCCGCTGGCTCAGCAGGCCACGGGACAGCCGCCTGCCCTGCAGGGCTCCGGGCGGCTCACGGCTTGCTCCCCGAAGCCGGCTCAGCCGCTCCTCCTCCCCTTCTTCCGCTAGCTCAGCCGGGCTCATACCGTACTTCCGTGTATCAGACGACCCTCAATTTTTCAACTATCAATTTAAGAAAAAAGTATTGTCTTATACACAAAAAAATACGGTACTTTGCAGGTGCTTGGAAAAAATGGGGAGGGGGGAGCCTTTGCTACTTCTCCCCAAGTGCTGCTTGGGCACTTGGGGGGTGGCTGGCAATTACAGTCCCCAGCTAGCCACTTGGCTGGGGGCCTGGGGCAGTAGGCCATTCTGCTGCTCTTGTCAAGGGGCTCTTTTGTTATAGGGCTTGACCATGGCTTTGTGTGTTGTCGGTTCGGATAGCAAATCACAGCCATTTTAAGGTACTTTACCATGGTATTTACATAAAAAGAGCAGCACCAGAGAACCAGGAAGTGACGTGCTGGGGCGCGTTTGGGTCGAGCGGCAGCAGGCAAGTCGCTGAGAGTCTTGGGAGGGTCAAGTGGGGCGAGTTCGACTCGCTTCAGCCCCCCTTGAGACTCTCAGATAATTCCCCGCCTGCACAGCAGGAGGTGAGTGGTGGGTGACACACACACCCCCGGTCCGTGGAAAAATTGACTTCCATGAAACCAGTCCCTGGTGCCAAAAAGGTTGGGGACTGCTGCCCTAGAACAAGCCATGGCTACGAAGGGTGGCTTTGTAGCCATGGCTAATTAAACCCTAGTAAGCTATCCTGGGTTCAGATGACATGCTAAGCCACCATGGCTTAATAACCACAGTGGCTTAGTGTCTAGTGCGAACCCAGTCACAGAGACAGAGGCAGGCAGGCAGCTAGGCAGAGCTAAGTGTCACCCTTGCCAGGCAGGCAAAAGGCGAGCTACCCATTCAGGCACTGAGAGAGCAGCGAGGTGAGCAGATGACAGAGACAGGCAGGCACTGGTGTTGGCAGCTGGCAGAGAGAGCAGGTAGGTGGTGGTGGAGGCAGGGAGGCCGGCAGGCCCCTCACGATGAGCAAGAGCAGCACCCCTGCCAGGCTTGCACACCCCGCCCCGATCACTATGCGAAGCAGCAGCTGTGCTAGGAGTTCTGGCTAGAGTATCTGCTCTGCTCCAAGAGCAGCGGGGCGGAGGCAGGCAGAGCATGCAGGCAAGCAGGGGTGGCGCGGGACGGAGGCAGGCAGAGCCAGCAGGCAGGTGATAGGTAGCAGCAGACACAGCTCCAGAGTGCCACTCATCGGGCCCTGCTACTTCGTCCTGACACTAGGTGGGCACTGGCAGGCAGAGAGAGAGGTAGGCTCCCTCCGAATTATAAATAGAGCCATAGCCGAAAAGTGGGCGTGGCCTCTACATTGGCACAGGGGCACCATGCATGAAGAGCAAAGGGTGTCTTGAGGTCCAGTGTTGAGTTGCTGCAGTGAAGAAGCAGCAGGAACACAAATTCAGTCAGAGTTAAGTTACTGCACTGGAGAAATGCAGATTTCAAGTAAAGCAACATTTTAAAAAATGAACAGATGCAAGAGAAGCGAGCCACAGTGGCAAAATGAGGATGATGCTTGCTCACTCAGAGGTGGTCTAGGTGGGGAAGCCCGGGGGAGGTTGACTTTGAAGACTAGCTGCTCCATCAACATAGAGTCCCAGCAGATGTCGTGGGTGTAGTGTCCTCGCTATTTATCTAAATGGAGGACTAGGAGAGAGCTTAGAGTGTTGGAAATAGTAATGTGGCCTGCTTAAAATCAATAAAGTGATGTAACCACTAATCCCCACTTTTGGTCTGCGGAGTGCTGCCCCAGGAGGCTGTTCCAAGTGGTCCAGAGCCTGGTCGGTACAGTTGCTCCGGATCCATTGGAACAGTCTAAAGCCTCCTGTGAGGCTTTAGCAAAGCACTTTGCAAATAAAATTGATCGGATTAGGAGTGGGATTCCGTGCATTGTGGACAAAGTGGGTGAATGGGAGGAGGCCATAGAAAACAGAAACAGCCTTGGTGGATATGAGGAGGGCCTTGGATAGGGGCGAATGTTCTTTTCTAGTCCTCCTCGATCTCTCGGCAGCTTTTGATATCGTTGACCACGGTACCCTCTTGGACTGCCTGGAGGGGTTGGGCATGGGAGGCACTGTACTGCAATGGTTCCAGTCCTTCCTCTCTGGAAGGTATCAGAGGGTAGTTCTTGGAGAGGAGGTTTTGGACCCTTGGCTGCTCACTGGTGGGGTGCCGCAGGGTTCCATCCTCTCCCCAATGTTATTTAACATCTACCTAAAGCCGCTGGGATCATTAGGAGGTTTGGGGTGCGGTGTCATCAATATGCTGATGACATGCAGCTCTACCTCTCCTTCAAGTTCTCTCCAAGGTTGGCTGTTGAGACCCTGTCCAAGTGCCTGGAGTCAGTGGGCAACTGGATGGGAGGGAACATGCTGAAACTGAATCCCAACAAGACTGAGGTACTTCTGGTGGGAGACAAGAGGGGGTTGGGGAATGTTGACCTGGTGCTGAATGGGGTACATCTACCCCTGAAGGTACACAGCTTGGGGGTCATTTTAGACTCCCAGTTGTCCATGGAGGCTCAAGAGGCAGCTGTGTGCCAGGCAGTGCTGTACCAACTCCATCTGATACGGCAGCTGCACTCCTTCTTCCCTAATCATCTGCTTCAATCAGTGGTTCATGTGTTGGTGTCTTCTCACCTAGACTACTGTAATGCACTCTATGTGGGGTTACCCTGGAAGACAGTTCGGAAGTTACAGCTGGTACAGAACGTGGCGGCTCGCCTGGTTAAAGGCTGCCGCCGGTGTGATCACATCACTCCAGCGCTTAAAAAGTTGCACTGGCTACCAGTTGCTTGCCGAGCCGAATTCAAGGTGTTGGTGTTGACCATTAAAACCATGTATGGCTCCGGTCCAGTTTATCTCAAGGCAAATCAAACAGGCTGCTCAACAAGATCTGCCACAAACGACCTTCTCCCTGTCCCATCAGCCAGAGAAACCAGGCTGGTGGGACCAGGAAGAGGGCCTTTTCTGTTGCAGCCCCCAATTTATGGAACTCTCTCCCCAGTGACCTCCGCCATGCCCCTTCCTTGATTAGCTTCCACCGTGCATTAAAAATGTGGTTTTTCAGGTGGGAATATGGGGTGGGTTAGGATGTTTAAATTTTGTACTGTTTTTAGTTGTGTATTACACTCCGTTTTGTTTCTTGTATTTTATTGGACTGTACATCCCAGAGAAAGACTTGGTCACAGTAAAAAGGGTGGCAAAATACCTAAAGGGAACCATAGATTACAAATTAAAGCTACCAGCTACCAGTAATCCAAGGTTAATAGGCTACACAGATGCTGATTGGGCAGGAGAGACAGAACAGACCGCAGATCCATGCATGGACACTTGTTCTTTTATGGCGGAGGACTAGTCTCCTGGTCCAGCAAAAAGCAAACCATTGTTGCACAGTCTTCAACTGAATCTGAGTATGTTGGAGCAGCCTACGCATGCAAAGAAGCCCTATGGCTGTACAAGTTGCTCGGAGATCTTGGCATAGAAGAGCAAAAGCCCATCCAGCTTCATGAGGACATCCACATAGCTCAAACCCAAGGCTTCGTGGCAAATCTGAAGCACATAGCTGTGAAGTTGTTCGTGAAATGACTCAGAGGCGACAGATCCAGATGGTGTACTGCCCTACCAAGGAGATGCCAGCAGACATCTTGACAAAACCACTGCCTCGAGATCATTTCCAAGAACTAAGAAACAGACTAGGTTTAGTTGATTAATACATGCAATATTAAGTGGTGTTGGAAATAGTAATGTTGCCTGCTTAAAATCAACAAAGTGATGTAACCACTGATTATCTTCATCAGATAAAAAAAAAATATTGGTTATCTCTTTCTTCAACACTTGAATCAATCCATCATATGAAAAACTGTATGGTAGACCCCATATCTTGCACGCGAAATCTTAATCCTAAATTAAAGTGAGTATAAACTGGTCTCAGCAGAAGATTCAAAATGAGTAACTTCCAAAAAGAATTTTTCTCTCAACGTTGTCTTCAATATCCTTGATCCAAGACCAATCTTACTTCGGAACAGACTGTAAACTAACTAGCCCTGCTCCCACTGATGACTGACTTTTTTTCAGTGTAACCTACTAAATAACCAACTGAAGTGTGTGGGTTGAGGAAATCTCGTTCCAGGAAGAATTTAATTAAGGCTGAGAGCCAGTAGATCAGGGAAAAGGACTTGTTGTGCAGGATATAAAATTACTCTGAAACCAGTAATGCACGGCCAGCAATAGAGAAAGGGGAGCATCCCCAGTGGGTCATCCACCTTTCCTAGGGACAACCTGTGCCTTACAAACCCCTTCTGGAAGCACATGGCTTTGTGTGAGAGGCTTTGTAATTGCCACAAGAGCCTACACCAGTTGGTCATAGTCCTGAAAACCAAACAGTGTAGATGAATTGTCCGCCTTTCTTTTAGCTTCTTCAGCAGAGCCTTCAGCTGTATGAAGCACCTTAGCCTGCTAATACTTCCTGCCCTAGTTACCAAGATATTATGGTAACCTTTGGCTTGTTTTCTCTTGAATGCAGCACACACAGAGTTCCCTCTGTTCTGCTAAATGGCTCTGATGAAACAATACAAATTGCCTGGGGACATTCCATTCTGTCTTAGCCCTCCACAATTACTTTCTTAAAATTTGAACTGCTTTTTCTGTTAGCTACTTTATTCTCCAATACTTTCTTCAGCAACTTTCGGCCTTTTCTTTTAGCTATTATCTATATATATATAAAAGAAGGTGTCCTGACTGACTGACCAACGCTCAGCTCAAACCGTTTGATCTAGGAACGTGAAATTTTGAAGGGACATTGCTTTTATGACATAGAGCCCCACTAAGGAAGGATTTTGGGAAATTCCATCCCTAAGGGGGTGAAAAAAGGGGGCAAAATCGCCCCACTCTCATATCTGCAGTTCTGCAAATAGGCCTCACCTCATAATTGCTGCAGGAGCCAATAGCAGCAGTTATGCAAATAGCCCATAAGACACTTAGAATGTTCATATGAATTCCTGCAAGGGCCAATAGGGCTGGGTATGCAAATCTCCCCTAGGCCATTTAGAATGTTCTCTGAGGGGGTGAAAAGGGAGGGAAACATTTTACATAACGGGGTGAAAAGGGAGGGAAACTTTTAAAATGACTGTTGTGTGGGGGGCATCGTCGCATAGGCTCCATCACGTTTAGACAGATCTACCCCAAACTTGGCATTTTCACTCTTCATCACCTGTAGACTCTCAGGATTAACCTGATTTTTCTTTACGAACAGATATTTCTGTCACAAAAGATTTCTGCTGCCAGTACCCAGCCTAAACATTACACTTTCAGTCAGAGAAAGTCTTTTCCATACATTTCTTTTAAAAACAATTAGTATACCAAATCCTAAAATCCACGTGAGCGCAGCCGCGGGCAACAACTAGTCCCTCTATAAACTTCCTCTAAAGACTGGTGGATCTTTAAAAAAATAATCAAAGGAACTTAAAGTTAACATAGCACCTGGGTGTGTGAGTAAGGAGTTGAAGATGATCTCTCTGTGTGGATGACTTGTACCCGGATGTCATAGAAGCCAAGGTATATGAGAAATCTAGTCCTGCCATTTGGAAATGGTTTTTTACCTCCCCACTGAACTCAGTGGTGGGGAATTTAGATAGATACCTGTTCTGGACCAGGTGTAACTTTTCAGTGTTTGATGTGGGTGTGACCTTGGAATGGAGGGAGTTTGAATGCTGCAAAAGTACTCTGCCCATGGCCCTCTGCCCACTCCTCCAGCAGAGTGGATCTCCCAGTGGAACTGTAAGATGACGGGTGGAGGGGGATCCACAGGCAGAGTGTACTTTCTGTTGGGAGGGCCCTCCGCCTCATCCTAACCCCCTCCAGCCAGCAGAAATTCAGGTTAGGATTGCATTAAAACGTATTTTCAAAATACATCATTAAAAAAAAAAAAAATCCTTACCAAATGTATCAGCTGAAAAAAGAAAATTCAATAAACAATTTCTTCTTGGGGGTTATAGCTACAGAGTTCTTCTCCAGGGATGGGGCAAGTGTGCCCCTCCTGATATTGCCGGACTGCAACTCCCATCTTCCCCCACCATTAGCTATGCTGGCTGGGTCTGATGGGAGCTGCAGTCTGACAACAGGTTTTCCATCCTTGCTATACTCCATTATGGTGATGGGAGAGGGATTACTTAAATTCATCTCTCTCTCTCTCCCCTAAATGTTTGGGAATTTCTTTGTGTGGGTTCTGGGGCCGGTGTGAGGCGACATGGTTGCATGTGTGTGTCTGGGGGCGCATGGCTTGCATGACAGCAGTTTGGCATCCATGCGCGCCTCCACCCAGTGGCGCATCTTGTGCTGTGCCGCCTGCCATTTCCTACAGCCTCTCAGCTGCCATACCTTCCTATTGTGCCCAAAATCTAATCATTTGGCATGGTTAGATCTCAGAAAGGGTTCTTCGGGTTCTTCTGCTTCTAGAAAGTCCTGTTTCCCGTAGATTTATTAAATGCTGGACTAATAATTAAATATTCTGAGGAGAGGGCTTCCTCGTTCCTTTTGCTGCTCCTTTGTGTGTTTGTTTTCAGTCTGTGCAGCAGAAGTTATCGCTCCGCACAGCACACAGGAATGTAGCGGAGCTGCGGACGGGCAGCGTCCCGGAAACAAAAGCGAGCCCCAACGACGGGAGTTCCTGCCTTTCCTCAGATCTTCCTCCACCTGAAACACAAGGCCGCCTGAGTTTTGAGCCATTTAGAAATGAGCCTGCAAGCAGGGCAAACACGGCCCGCGCTCCCCGCCCCCGCAGCTTGGACTGCCTGAAAAGGAGCTGCTTACGACAGCCCTGCAATGTAGTCCAGCCTTCATACTGGGGCTGGGGGAGAGCGGCGCGCAGCGCAGCGCAGCGCGCCACCTCCTGCCCGCCCCTCGCCCTGCGGGAAAGGGAGGCTGCGGCTGCGGCTGCGGCTGCGGCTGCGGCGGCTGCTGCTTTGGGCCGTCGCAGCGGTGCCCGGGGGGGGGGGAGTCCGAGCGCACCATCCCCCCTCCCCCGTCACTTCCGGCCGGCAGCGGAAGTCCAGTCGCACCGGAACTTGGGGCGGGGCAGCCAGGCGCCGTTGAGTGGCGTCAGCGGCATCTGCTTCCGGGTCGCGCGTCCGGCTTGTTGGTGGTCGTCGGAGTTGCTCGGCCGGGTCCGCCGCCGCCGCCGCCATGTCGGGCTCCAGCAGCGCCCTCATGAAGCAGCCGCCGATCCAGTCCACGGCGGGGGCCGTGCCCGTCCGCAATGAGAAGGGTGAGGAGCCCTCGGGGGCGGCCCTTGCGCGCCCCGTGCCCGGGGGGGCGCCGTTCCCGGTGGGGGGCGCCGGTGGGGGGCCCGCCGGCCTGGGCGCGCTCAGCCCGCTCAGCAGCAGCGCCCCTGACCGGCCCCCCGCTCTCCTCCTCCTCCAGGGGAGATCTCCATGGAGAAGGTGAAGGTGAAGCGCTATGTCTCTGGGAAGCGGCCGGACTACGCTCCCATGGAGTCCTCCGACGAGGAGGACGAGGAGTTCCAGTTCATCAAGAAGGCCAAGGAGCAGGACCTGGAGCCGGAGGAGCAAGAAGAAGACCTGGCCAGCGACCCCCGCTTGCGGCGCCTGCAGAACCGCATCACGGAGGACGTGGAGGAGAGGTGAGCCCGGCAACCCTGCCCAGGGCCTGTTGCTCACCTGGGCCTATGCTGCTGGGCAGCATCGGACACTGGTGGCTAAAGGGATACCGGGGGTGGGGGAGCCTGTGATGGTATGATGTGGAGTGGGCCACTTCATTTGCTTGAGAGGTGAGTGTCTGTATTCTAGGCTGGCGAGGCACCGTAAAATCGTGGAGCCCGAGGTGATGGGGGAAAGTGACTCAGAAGTGGAGGGAGAGGCTTGGCACATGGAACGAGAGGACACGAGCGAGGAGGAAGAGGAGGAGATCGATGATGAGGTATGGCAGGCCTGAGGAGCCACACTCTTTTCACAATTCTCAGCCTTCACTTTGGGCTCTGCACCTTGGGTTGAGTTGCATGACATTCATAAGAAACAAAGCCAACCCTTGAACAAGTCTGGAATCTGAGGGTTGGAGCTATTACAATAGTTTTAGGAATTCAGAATCTTGTGTTAGGGAGCCAAACACTGGTGGGGTCTGTTGTTTTCCTCAAGAAGAAGGAATGGTTGAATCTCTCAGAGATCGTAAGAACTTAGGAAGCTTTCCTTGTAGAAGGTCAGACTATTTGTCCATCTGGTCCAGTAGTGACTTCTTTGACTGGCATCAGCTCTCCAGGATCTCAGGCGTTTTTCGCAGCCCTACCTGGAGATGCCCTGCCTGGCATTGAACCTGGGACCGCCTGCATGCAGAGCTGTGGTCCTACCACTGAATAAGTGGCAGCCTGCCAAGTGACAGGGCAAGGTGACTAGCAAAGGATGATTCCCTTCCCCCTCCCCCACCCGAAGGAGCACCTTCTCCCACGTGGTCCAGTCTGATTGTGAAGATAGTCTTCAGAGGCTCTTCTCTGGCTGCTACCGCCCACGACAGTGTGACGGGTGGCTGTCAGGGAAAGAGCCTATTGTGTAGTGGTCCTCCATCTGTGAAATGTGCTTTCCGGGGAGATTCACCTGGCATCTTCACTGTATACATTTAGACACCAATTTATGACCTTTCTCTTCCAGGCATTTAATTTCTGATTATTAAGCTGGCTCTAACATTTTTCATGTTTTACCGGTAATTGTTATAATTGTTTTGATGACTATTGTTTTGGGGGGGTTGATTGTAAACTGGCCCGAGGTCATCTGCCAGTTGGGTGGTATGTACATTTAATAAAGACATTTTTGCTATGCCCCTTCCTGAGGCAACCACATGGATTTCTTTCATCTCTCCTTTCTTGACAGGAAATTGAGCGTCGCCGTAGCATGATGCGCCAGCGCGCACAGGAACGTAAAAATGAGGAGCTGGAAGTGATGGAGCTGGAAGATGAGGGCCGTTCTGGGGAGGAGTCTGAATCGGAGTCTGAATATGAGGAGTATACAGATAGCGAGGATGAGACTGAGCCGCGTCTCAAACCTGTCTTTATTCGCAAGCAAGTACCATCAGTGCTGGGAGGAGGAGGGGGAAGCTGGGATGGCCAATCTTTGCAGAACTGGAGATGTGTGATTGGGGACAGCAGAGACCCTGTCCTGGCAGTACTTCCTTGGTTCTGTATTTTTGGCAGCATGTGAATGCAAGTCCACTTTGGGGTTTCTGCCAGGGTAAGGTGCCAGTTCTAGAGAGCAAGATAATCAAGTGGCTTTCCGGGGGGAAAGTAACTTGGAGGCTGCTCAGAGCTCACTACAAATGTCTGTTGCAGGAAGGACAGGGTCACAGTCCAGGAGCGGGAGGCAGAGGCAGTGAAGCAGAAGGAACTGGAGCAGGAGGCCAAGCGGATGGCCGAGGAGAGGCGGAAGTACACCCTTAAGGTATTAGGAAAGACAGGAGTGTGTGTTTGAGGGCCAAGAAGGAAGTTGGAGCACTTTAGGTGATTCATCATCCCTTAACTTACTGTAGATAGTGGAAGAAGAAGCCAAGAAAGAACTGGAGGAGAACAGGCGCTCTTTGGCAGCCCTTGATGCTTTGGACACTGATGATGAGAATGATGAGGAAGAATACGAGGCTTGGAAAGTGCGGGAGTTGAAACGCATTAAGCGGGACCGTGAGGAGCGAGAGGCGTAAGTAAAACCAGACCTGGCACAGGTCAGGGCTGAAGGGCATCTGTCCCTGGTTGCTTGTCAGGAGTAGGGCTGGTCTGGCTACTATCCTGTCCTCTGGCTGAAAGGAGTCCTCTGTAGGGAGAGGTATCCTTTTATCCCTCAAGCCCCTTCCCTGAGATGTCAAGTGAAGTGGAAGGTAGGGGTGGTGGATTAAAGTAAAGTGATATTGTGTACCTTAATAGCCTACTTTAAAATATCAGAGTATAAAACAAGTACTTTACTTTATGAATGCGCCCTTCCCTTCAATGTAAAAACATTTCTAGGGTGGCTTACAAAAATCACACAAAAAACTCCTATAAAATCAAAAGATCATAGAATCATAGAAAAGTAGAGTTGGAAGGGGCCTACAAGGCCATCGAGTCCAACCCCCTGCTCAATGCAGAAATCCAGGTCAAAGCATCCAGATGTCTGTCCAGCTGCACCTTGAATGCCTCCAGAGTGGGAGAGCCCACCACCTCCCTAGGTAGTTGATTCCATTGTCTTATTGCTCTGACAGTCAGGAAATTTTTCCTGATGTTTAGGTGGAATCTAGGTTCCTGTAACTTGAGCCCATTATTCCGTGTCCTGCAAACTGGGATGATCGATAAGAGATCCTGGCCCTCCTCTGTGTGACATCCCTTCAAATACTGGAAGAGTGCGATCATATCTCCCCTCAGTCTCCTCTTCTGAAGGCTAAACATGCCCAGTTCTTTCAGTCTCTCCTCATAGGGCCTTGTTTCCAGTCCCTTTATCATCCTTGTTGCCCTCCTCTGAACCCTCTCCAGTTTGTCTATGTCCTTCTTAAAGTGAGGTGCCCAGAACTGGACGCAGTACTCAAGATGAGGTGTAACCAGTGCCGAGTAAAGGGGAATTATCACTTCCCGCGATTTGGAAGCTATACTTCTATTAATACAGCCCAAAATAGCATTTGCCTTCTTTGCAGCCACATCGCATTGCTGGCTCATATTCAGTTTGTGATCTACCACAATTCCAAGATCCTTCTCACTTGTAGTATTGTTGAGCCAAGTGTCCCCCATTCTGTAACTGTGCATTTGGTTTCCTTTCCCTAGGTGCAGCACTTGGCATTTATCCCTATTAAATTTCATTCTGTTGTTTTCGGCCCAGCGCTCCAGCCTATTGAGATCTCTTTGAATTTTGTTTCTTTCTTCCAGAGTATTAGCTGTTCCACCCAACTTTGTGTCACCTGCAAATTTGATAAGCATTCCCTGCACCTCCTCATCGAAGTCATTAATAAAAATGTTGAAGAGCACCGGGCCCAGGACGGAGCCCTGTGGTACCCCGCTCGTTACCTCTCCCCAGTTTAAGAAGGAACCATTGATAAGCACTCTTTGAGTCCGATTCTGTAGCCAATTGTGGATCCACCTGATAGTTGTTCCATCTAGCCCACTTTTAGCTAGCTTGCTAATCAGGATATCATGAGGCACTTTGTCGAAAGCTTTGCTGAAGTCCAGATATATAATGTCCACAGCATTCCCACAGTCCACAAGGGAGGTTACCCGATCAAAAAATGAGATCAGATTAGTCTGACAGGATTTGTTCTTGACAAATCCATGCTGGCTTCTAGTAATCACTGCATTGCTTTCAAGGTGCTTGCAGACTGACTTCTTTATAATCTGCTCCAAAATCTTCCCGGGGATTGATGTCAGACTGGCCTATAGTTCCCAGGTTCCTCCTTCTTGCCCTTTTTGAAGATGGGAACAACATTTGCCCTCCTCCAGTCGTCTGGCACTTCACCTGTCCTCCATGATTTCTCAAAGATAGTAGACAGTGGTTCTGAGAGTTCTTCTGCCAGTTCCTTTATTACTCTAGGATGCAGCTCATCAGGCCCCTGGAGATTTAAACTCATTCAGAGCAATCAGGTGCTCCTTGACCATTTGCCTATCAATCTCAAGCTGCAATCCTGCCCCTTTAGTCTGCACTGCAGGTTTGCCAGGGGGGTCATAGACCCTCTTTTGGGAGAAGACCGAGCCGAAGTAGGAATTGAACACTTCTGCCTTTTCTTTGTCTTCTGTTATCAATTTGCCATCCTCATTGCGTAGTTGAACCACCAGTTCTTTCTTCTGTCTTTTACTGTGCATGTATCTGAAGAAAGCTTTCTTGTTGCTTTTAGCATCCCTGGCTAGCCTCAGCTCATTCTCCGCTCTAGCCTTCCTGACACTATTCCTGCAGTTCTGTGCTACCTGCCTGTACTCTTCCCTTGTAGCCTGTCCTTCCTTCCACTTCCCATACGTGTCCTTTTTTGTTTTCACGTCATCTTTGAGTTTATTATGAAGCCACATTGGCTTCTTCTGTTGCCCTCTGCCTTTTTTCCTTGTGGGAATTGTTTGCAATTGTGCCTTTAAAATTTCCTTTTTTAAAAACTCCCACCCCTCCTGGGCTCCCTTTCTCATGAGAGTCGCTTGCCATGGGATCTTACTAATCATTATTCTGAGTTTGTTAAAATTGGCTTTCCTAAAATCCAGGGTACGTGTAAGTTCCATCCTCGTCTTCTCCTTGATTGGGTGGTTGGTAGTAGACTCCAACCGCCATGTTCGTTTTATTCTTTGCCCCCTTTATTTTAACCCATATGCTCTCAATGGGGCTGCCAAGCTCCTCTTCCTGTATCTCTGTGCAGAGATACGTATTTTTAACATACAGTGCAACTCCACCTCCCTTTCTGTTGCTTCTGTTTCTTTTGAACAAGTTATACCCTTCAATTGCTGTATTCCAGTCATGGGAGTCATCCCACCAGGTTTCAGTTATCCCTATCAAGTCGTACTTGCCCTCATGTATCAAGAGTTCAAGTTCGTCTTGTTTGTTGCCCATACTCTGGGCATTGATATAGAGACATCGAAGACTCTGTGCTTTATAGTCCGACTTTTTCCCTACATTTTGTGGTACACTATCATTGGGCACCGCTGGAGCTGTTCTCTCCATTGTGGCATAGAGGCCTTCTTCCATTGGTACCCCCGAGTTTGTCTCCCTCCCTTGTTGGATTCAGTTTAAAGCCCTCCTGATTAAGTTCCTCATGCTGTGGCCAAACACATTCTTCCCAGTCCTTGTGAGGTGCAACCCATCCTTTGCCAGCAGTCCATCTTCCAGGAAGTGTAGCCCGTGGTCCCAGAATCCAAATCCCTCACATCGGCTCCACCTTCGTAGCCAGTCATTCACTCGGAGTATTTTTCTTTCCCTTTCTATGCCTCTTCCAAGTACTGGAAGGATGGATGAGAAAACTATCTGGGCCCCGAAGTTCTTGAGTTCCCTTCCCAGCTCTTCAAAGTCTGCCGTGATTTCTTTGTAACTCCGCTTGGCAGTATCATTTGTACCCACGTGGAAGAGAAGAAAGGGGTATGTGTCGATGGGCTGCATGAGCCTCGGCAGCTGCTCTGACACATCCTTAATCCGTGCCCCGGGGAGACAGCACACCTGGCGAGTCCATGGGTCTTCGCGACATACTTTGGCTTCGATCCCCCGCAGGAGGGAGTCTCCCACTACGAGTACTCTTCTCTTCCTCTTGCTGTAGTAGGCCTTGGTTCGATTGCCTCCACTTGACTGACCCTCAGCCTCTTGCTCGCTGTCACGTTGGGTGCCCGGTAATCCGTCCTCTGCAGGCTGTCCTCTGCTCTCGTCCTCAAGTACATGGAAGCGGTTCCATAGCTCCACTGCTTCCACAGGCGCAGAGTGTCTTGTAGTTCTTCTGCTCCTAACAGTCACCCTTTTCCAGGGAGTTCCCCCTGCGTTATTTTCCCTTGCCTCTGCAGTCTCCGACTCCGCCTCATCCTGCCGTTGCCCTTCTGGCTCCTGTACTGTGCTTTGGTGCTGTAGATCCACCGTTCTGTCTAAGAACTCCTCGCTTTCTCTTATGCTCCTGAGGGTTGACACTTGCTGCTCCAGTCCTCTGACCTTTTCTTCCAACAGCGTGACCAGCTTGCACTTGTTGCACGTGTAGGCCATGTTGATCTCCGGCAGGAAAACAAACATTGCACACCCCTTGCAGGTCACCACCACTGCTGAGTCCTTTCCTTCCATAGTGCTCTGTTCCCTTTATGTTTCTGTCTTCCTAGAAAATTTCTTAGGGACCTCCCCTGCCGAACTCCGCTGCCAAACTCCTGTTTGCTCTCCCTGTGCGCTCGCTCTGTTCGCTCGCTCTCTGGGAGCCTGCCCGCTTATCACAGTCCCAAAAACAGCTGGAGCCTCTCTCCTGTTGTGCTCCTGCTCAGCTGGGAGTCAGGAACAGCAGATATAAGTAAACAGCAGAATAAGAGCAGGTTAAAAAAAATTCCACCACAGATTAAGGTATTCAGATCAAAAGGGAAAAGCTGGGTGAAGAAAAGGTTTTGTCTGGTACCAAAAGGACACTGGGGTTGGCAGCAGATGAGCATTCTATAAATGGGGCACCACAACCAAGACAGCCCTCCCTACCTCATCTCAGAGCGCTGTTGTGCTCTGAGGAGGGCCTCTGAAGATTATCTGAGTGTAGGGCAGTGTTTCTCAACCTTGGGTCCCCAGATGTTTTTGGCCTACAACTCCCAGCATGCCCCAGCCAGCTATGCTGGCTGGGGCATGCTGGGAGTTGTAGGCCAAAAACATCTGGGGACCCAAGGTTGAGAAACACTGGTGTAGGGGCAGGCAATTGCTGGAACCCAGGCCTCAAGCCATGCAGGGCTTTAAAGATAAGCACATTAGGGGAAGTACAATCCCATCCAGAAGAGGTTGAACACCACCTCTCTGGGCAGATGAAGCATCTCCATTTTATTTGGATGTAGCTTCAGTTTATCCAGTCCATTACTGATGTCAGATACCGATTTAGCAGGTCCACTGCCTCATCTTACTCAGATGTAAAGGAGAAGTGGAGCCAAATGCCATCAGCATATTGATGACACTGTACTCCAAATCCCCAGATGTCCTCACTCAGCAGCTTCACATAGATGTTAAAAAGGATGGTGCTAGGAATGAAGCCTTCCGGGACTCCATAGCATAAATGCCACGGGGTTGAGCAGTAGTGCCGCAGCAGCACACCTTCTGGAAACAGCCCTCCAGGTAGCACTGGAACCACTGAAGCAGAGTGCCCGAAGACTCCACTCAGAGACCCTGTTTGTAAGGATTCTATGATCAATAGTATTGAAGGCTACCAAGATGTCCAGGAGAATTAACAGGATTTTACTCCAGCTGTCCCTTCTCTTAGCATAGGTCAGCCATCAGGGCTACCAAGACAATTTTGTGTGCCAAAATCAGGCCTGAAACCAATCTGAAATGAATCTGATCTCATCCAAGAGTGCCTGGAGTTTCAGGGCAACCACCCACTCAAGCACCTTGCCCAGAAAGTGCTATTAGCAAACAGCTGATGTTGTTACAATCTTCCTAGGTCCTGGGATGACTTCTTTAGGAACCATCTCTCAACAGCTCCTTTCATGGTGGCCAGGACCACTCCCTCTCTCAAGAAGGCATTCACTGCTTCCTCGACCCAGCCAGTCCCTCCCTGCTTGAAGTTACGAGCCAAAAAGAGTAAGGGTTGTGCTCACAAGTGATAGGCTGCATTTCTCCTAGTACCTTGTTCACATACTCAGGCTTCAACAACTGAAACACATTCCAATCAAACAAGACTCAATGCACCCATATACTGAAGTGCCATAACAGCAGCATCTAGTCCTGCTGCGTGAGTCAGCTCGCAAACCACAAAGCATTGACCAGGGGTATGTGGGAATCCCTCAGTATTTTAATTATTTATAGCCCACCTTTCTATTAAAAAAGGGCACTCTAGGCGGATTATAGGCACAATTAAAATTGATTAAAACAATACAGCAAAATATGTCCATTATTCCTGCAGAGAGAACAATAAAATATAAAATTCAGCTACTTAATAGCAGCAGCATAAACATTTAAAGCAACAGTAAAACGTTAAATGGGGTTGGACTACATAACCTCCAAGATCCATTCCAACACTAGAACTCTGTGATTCTAAAATCCAAAATGCCTCTACCTACTCCCAGCTGTTACGTCTGTGCGCCATCTACTCCCTGATCTGTCAAACACAGAGTTGAAGCCAGAGTTAGTTATATAAAAGAACCTGGGGGGGGGGGGGGAGTGACTTGAGATCAAACATCATAAAACTGGCACAATAGGTATGTGTTGTATTTATTGTTATGCACACTGTGAATATTTAAACTCTCAATCGCACATCATGATCGGGAGGACACAGTTCTGCTTGGTAACTATCGGCCCTTGAATCTGGAAAATTCTAGCTACTTAAGACTTCAGGCTGGTCCAGACCATGGTTGAGCACGTGAATGAGCCACAGCAAGCCTTGGGCTCCCACACTCCCCCTCCCCAGCATGTGCCAGAGGAGATTGAAAGCTTCTGCTTTAGCTTTTGAGCTAATCATAGTGCCCCTTTGCAGCCAAACTCTGGTCAGTTTAAATCAGGAGTGGGGAACTGGGGTCCTGCAGATGCTGCCAGACTCCCAATTCCCATCAGCCCTGACTAGCATAGCCAGTGGTCAGTGCAGTCCAGCAGCAGTGCCTGGGGGGGCCACAGGCTCCCCGGCCCTCGTTGGCTCAAATAGCTCATGCATGTAATGTTGAAGTGTGGCTTAGCATTACATCTGAACTGCCCCTTCAAGTAAGTGATGTTGCTTAGTGCTCTTCTGTAGGGCTTGCTTATTTATTTATTTATTTATTTATTTATTCATTATATTTATACCCTGCCATTTTTCCTGCAAGGAACCCAAGGTTGCTTACATAATCCTCCTCCTCTCCATTTTATCCTCACAACAACCCTGTGAGGTAGGTTAGGCTGAGAGTCAGTGACTGGCCCAAAGTCACCCAGTGAGTTTCATGGCCGAGCAGGGACTAGAACCCGGATCTCCTGAGTCCCAGTCGAACACAATTTAAAGCATTTTTACCCTGCTCTTCAGTAAAAGAGGCTTCCAGAGTGGCTTTCATAAGCTCAGTAGCAAACAAGACAGCAGAGAGCCAAAAAGAAATCCTTAATTGGTTCATATAGCAGATAGCCATGATTAAGATGGGCTATTTATATGCACCCCGGTGATAGGGATTTACATGAGATCTCCTGTGCAGAATAGTGTGTCAAAGGGGATGTCTGCCTATAATGGGTGTTCTGCTCCATACAGGTTGGAGAAGGAGAAGGCAGAGATTGAGCGGGTACGGAATCTGACTGAGGAAGAACGCCGTGCTGAGCTCCGAGCCAATGGCAAGGTCATTACGAACAAGGCTGTGAAGGGCAAATACAAGTTCCTGCAGAAATATTACCATAGAGGAGCCTTCTTCATGGTGAGTGGCCAGTCTGAATGTTTTGTCCCTGGAATGGGAAACACAGTAAGAACTACAGTCATGCCTTGGATTGAGAGCATAATTCATTCCGGAAACATGCTTGTAATCCAAAACACTCTTATATCAAAACGAAATCCCCCCAAAAAATTTGTACAGAGTTTTTAAATTTAAGCCGTACTACAGTACTTGTATTGCAAGACGTCGCTTGTATATCAAGTAAAAAAAAAAAAAAAAAAAAAAAATTAAAAAATTTGCGTGTCTTGCAAAATGCTCTCAAACCAAGTTACTTGCAATCCAAGGTATTACTGTAAATGCATTTCTGGTGGCAAGGCTCATGATGGCCAGACTGGAGCTCAGAGGTGGGGGTTGTTGTTGTTGTTATTGTTATTATTATTATTTCTATACCGCCCGATAGCTGAAGCTCTCTGGGCAGTTTAGGACAATTATAAAATTACACAATAAAATAGTTATACAATAAAAATACGTTACAATAAAATACAGTATAAAAAAAATACAAGCAATAAAAACATCGAAAAATTTACACAAACATTTAAAAAACACTTTTTAAAGGAGTAGCTGGTGGGACTCTTGGTCATCTCCTGTGGATGCCCCCAGTTCCTTTCTGGCTTAACTCCTCCCCTGCAGTTGGGGCTGGGGGGGCGCAGGAACGCTTTCTCCCAAGGCTGGCCTGGTACAGTGGAAAAGGAGGGGCTGCAATGATTGAGCCAGTCTGCCCTCAGCTGTGCTCTTCTTCCTCCAGGATGAAGATGAGGATGTGTACAAGAGGGACTTCAGTGCCCCAACTCTGGAGGATCACTTCAACAAGACTATCTTACCTAAAGTCATGCAGGTACGTGGGAGGGGTGCCTGCTTAGGCGAATTCCAGTTCTTGGGTTTGGAGCCGCAGCTACATGTGCCCTCCAAGTAGGCTTCCAGTCAAGGGCCAGAAGTGAAGTGATTCAGAGGCCCTTGTTCAAAGTTCCCCATACCTTATCCTCTCTTTCTATCCAGGTGAAGAACTTTGGGCGCTCTGGGAGAACGAAGTACACACACTTGGTGGACCAGGACACAACCTCTTTTGACTCTGCCTGGGGGCAGGAAAGTGCACAGAACACCAAGTTCTTCAAGCAGAAGGCGGCTGGTGTGCGGGATGTCTTTGAGAGACCCTCTGCCAAGAAGCGGAAGGCTACCTGAGTGAGAGAGTCACAAAGGGCACCTTCTCAACCAATGTGCCCTGTTGTCTGTGGGGACAACAGAACACTGCCATAGGCCTGGACTGTTTATTCTTCATGCTTGTGGTGGAGGCCTCACTCATTCTGAGGGTGCTGGCACAACAGGCTCTCCGCTGCCCCCTGCAGTACGCCTTCTCCCTTCATGGTCCTATGTTTAATATTTGGCTGGCCACTGCTCTTTACACAAGCGCTGTTGTGAAGCGGGTTTGGGTACAAGACAAGCAAATGGAAATCTGCATTAAATGCATTTCTTTTCAAGGTGCTGCTGTGATAAATGAGGGCAGGAAGCCTTCTGCTCGCTGCTTGTATTGGGTGCTAAGCCAGCCACGACCGACAGACCCACCATTAGAAAGGCCCGTGTTGCTTGGCAGTGGTGTGTGCAAGCCAGGAGCTCCTTCAGGGAGAAGGGCCTGAGAGAACAAGAAATCGGCTTTCCCACAGTCCTTTTGTCCCTGTTTGGAGAGCTGTGTCGGGCAGAGCTTCAGAGAGTAGCTTAGGCAACCAGTGTCAGCCAGTTTCTATTATTTATAGCATTTTTACCCCAGTCTGCTGCCCTAGAACAGGAATGGGGAACATGGTGCCCTCCAGATGATGATGGAGATTGGACACGATGGTGGGCAGGGAGACATTTTCCTCCCTCTCATAATACTAGAACCCAGTGGGGTCATCCCAGGAAGCTGATGGGTGGGAGATTCAGGACAGATAAAAGCACTTCCTCACATAGTGCAGTTAAACTATGGAATTCACTTGCACAAGGTGTAGTGATGGCCACCAATTATAAGAGTGGATTGGATAAATTCATAGAGGAGGTTATCAATGGCTACTAGTCCAGATGGCTCTATGCTACCTCCAGTCTCAGAGGCAGGATGCCTATGTACTCCAGCTGCTGGGTGGGAGGGTGCTGTGGCACTAGTGTCCTGCTTGTGGGCTTCCCGTGGGCAGCCGGCTGGCCACTGTGTGAACCCTGGGTCTGATCCAGCCTCGGGGCTCTTACGGACTGCAGCTCCCGCCATTCCCGAGCACTGGTCATGCTGGCTGGGGATGAGGGGGAGCTGGGAGTGCAACGCCAACTTGAGGGCCACAGGTTCCCCTACACGATCCATAGAATATTCACTAACATAACTGCTTAGGGCGGGGCTAGGCAACGTGGTGCCTGCAGGTACCAGTGCACCTGCCTCCCTTCATGCCCACTGAGATGCCCTGCCCCTCCCACTTTTCATTTTAAAAAAAAGATTGCGCCATCTGTGAAATTGGTTTCTGCTGATGCTGAAACTGGGGCTTCAAAGGAGTTGTTTAGTGTGTTGCGGCTCAGACTCCACCTCTTTTTCGGCAGGTGACTTGTCCGTTGTGACTAGCCACGTCTCCCATGGCAGCCATTCTGTGGTGGTGCCCAGGGCAGTTCCTCAAATTGCCAAATTATTATTTACAGTATTTGTATACCGCTCCATATCTAAGTAGATTCCAGAGCAGTGAATAGTAAAAAGACAAAAACATAAACAAAAACAATACATTGAAAATGAAGTAACAAGAGGTCTTCAGCAGGTGCTGAAAGCAGCACAATGCACCTGCCTGACCTCCAGAGGCAGGGAGTTCCACAGAAAGGGGGCCACCACAGTGAAGGCTCTTCTGGTGGACTCCAATTGGGCCAAAAGTCCATGAGGATCCACCAGGAGCATGCCATCTGATGACCTCTGACCGGGTAGGCTGCGCGCTCTCAGGTAACCTGGTCCCAAGTTATTTTGGGCTTTGTACACAAGTACCAGAACCTTAAACCTGACCCGGTAGCGAAAAAGTAACCAGTGCAGTTCCTTCAGCAAAGGAGTTGCATGCTGAAAAGGGACAGCTCCTGACAACAATCGAGCTGCTGGATTCTCCACTAGCTCCAGCTTCCGGAGCAGCCTTAAGGGCAGCCCCACATAGAGCGCATTGCAGTAATCCAGTCTTGAGGTTACTAGCACCTGTATCACTGTGGCCAAGATATCCCTGTCCAGGAGAGGCCGTAGCTGGCAAACCAATCAGATGGTAAAAGGCACTCTGAGCTGCCGCAGTCACTTGGGACTCCAGTGACAATGATGGATCTAGGAGTACCCCCAGATTACGAACAAGATCTTTCAAAGGGAGTGCAACCCCATCCAGAATAGGCAATGAGCCTGTCTCCCAGACTTGGGAACTACTCACCCACAGGGCTTCTGTCTTGCCAGGATTCAGCACCAAGTTTATTGGCCCTCATCCAGCCCATCACTGAGTTCAGGCACTGATCCAGGACTTGCACAGCCTCTCCTGATTCAGTTGCCACAGGGAGATCGAGCTGTGTGTCATCAGTGTACTGATGGCACTTGGCTCCAAATCCCCTAATGACCACTCCCAGCAACTTCACATACATGTTAAGCAACATTGGGGACAAGATGGTACCCTGTGGAACCCCCTGGCTCAGTTGCAAGGAATAGTCACCCAGCGTTACACTGAAATTGTCCCCGCAGGTAGGACCGGAACCACTGTAACACAGTGCCTCCAATGCCCAACCTGCAAAGTTGATCCAGGAGGATACCATGGTCAATGGTAACGAAAGCAGCTGAGAGATCAAGCAGAATTAACAGAATTGCACTCCCACTATCCTTCACCCTATAAAGGTCATCCGATTCCATCATGGCGACCAAGGCCGATTCAGTCCCATAAGCCGGTCGAAACCCAGACTGGAATGGGTCTAGATAATCAGTATCCTCCAAGAGTGCCTGCAGTTGCTTCGCCATGACCCTCTCAAGAACCTTCCCTAAGAAAGGTGTATTTGCAACTGGGCGGTAGTTATCAAATACCATTGGGTCCAGAGTGGTGTTTTCAGGAGTGGTCGCACTACTGCCTCCTTAAGAACAGCAAGAACCACCTCTTCACATAGAGAAGCGTTTACCATTCCCTGGACCCAGCTAAACCCCCTCGGCTAACTTTTATAAGCCAGGAGGGGCAAGGATCGAGAGGGCACGTGATGGTCGGTCGCATTGCTGCAAGCACCTTGTCCACATCATCAGGCTGTAGCAACTGAAATTGATCCCACAAAATTGGGCAGGTGGTGGCATACTTCAACTGGAGCTGCACTAATGACAGCGTAGTTTCCTGCAGAGATAAGCGATTTTGTCCTCAAAGTGCGATGCAAAAAAGTCACGGGATTTTGAGGGGACCAGGGCCCCATTCACCAGGGAGAGCGTTAACAGCCCCCAGACCACCCAAAAGTGCTCTGCTGGACAGCTACTTGAGGACACAATGGAGGCAGCAAAGTAACACTTCTTTGCTGCCCGCACTGCTGTGCGATAGGAATGATTATGCGCTCTAGAGCAGTGGTTCTCAACCTTTTTTGCCCCATGCACCCTTTTCACCATGTCAGAATGTCATTCCCCCCTTTCCAAGATTGTCTGACTTAATCTGTGCCATACAATAAGGTGTGATGTCCTGTAGACTACAGTAATACCTTGGATTGCAAGTAACTTGGTTTGAGAGCGTTTTGCAAGACAAGCACATTTTTAAATATTTTTTTTTAACTTGATATACAAGCGACGTCTTGCAATACAAGTACTGTAGTACAGCTTAAATTAAAAATCTCTGTACAAATTTTTTTAGGGGATTTCGTTTTGATATAAGAGTGTTTTGGATTACAAACACGTTTCTGGAACGAATTATGCTCTCAATCCAAGGCATGACTGTATGTACAATCTGTGGAATTGTAATTTGTAGAAAGATCAGTATTCCATGAGTCTGTGGTCCCAATTCCCCCCCCTGAAACCCTAAAATCCCCCCCCCCGGTTGAGAACCCCTGCTCTAGAGCATGCTCGGTCATCTTTGCTTTGAGTCTTGTGCCATTTGCGCTCTAACCAACGTCCAGCCTGTTTCATCGACCGCAGCTCCCCAGTATACCAAGGAACAGAGCAGGCTCTACAGAGCAGGAGAGGAGGCTGCTGGATTCCTAGGGCCAGGTGTTTCAAACTGCTGTGATGGTGTTCCGCTGCAGCCAGGGAAGATTATTTATTTATTTATTTTTATTTATTTTTATTTAATACATTTTTATACCACCCAATAGCTGAAGCTCTCTGGGCAGTTTACAACAGATTACTGAAGGGGGGCAGTTAGAAGCCCCAAACTGCAGAATCTCCTCGCCAGGTGCAGGGTGTCCAGGTTAGAGTCTGACGCCAGCCCCGCAGCAGGCTAGCTTAGGCCCAGGAGACTGCTGGATTTCTAGGGCCAGGTGTTTCCAAATGTGTCCACAGACCCAAAAAGATTGCCTACTACTGGCTTAGGGGAATCATAATAAAAGGCTGACAGCAAAACTCTGCCACTAGCAGAAACTGAAAAGGGTACAGAATTTGATAATGACTTGAAGCAGGGAAATTTAGGGGAAAAACTGACTTTTGGGAGTGGGCCTGATTACTCCCCTGGCTCTGTAATATTCCTCCTTACCTCAAAAAGAACATCCCAAATAGTTTAGAAATCTGGATCTTAAGTTTTGCAAATGTTGATACAGAACAGGGCTACCGCAGAGTAGATACAGCCTTACTAGTTGCTTCCTTTGCTACACTTCTGCAACAAAAGTGTGCATATGTGGAAAGTGGAGGATCCCTGAAGGAAAATGGGGGCCCAAGTTATCACTACCGTTCTTTCACTCAGCTGAGGGAGAAAGATCCAGCTCAGTCAGTCTTATAAGCCACATCAACAGCAAGCTCAAGAATGGCATCTTTATTCCAATAGCTCTAAGAGGTGGGATGCAGCCCAAAATCTGCGAAGAAGGCAAATGAGAAGCCATTTCTTCTCTTTGTCCATAGACTTATATCCAGTAGGTGGCTCTCAGTTGGTGAGGGTGATCAGCGCCTCGACCACATTCCCCATGTGTTCCCGCAAGCTGCGCTCTGCTGCTGCCCTGGATATCTCCATCTCATTCATCTGTAGGGAAAATAAGAGGAAGTGAATTCTTACCCAAGAGATGCCAAGCTGAAAGTAGGTACCTGGAGCTACTCCATGGTGACTCTGTGAAACTCAAGGTCAGCCCAAGCTATCCTCATCGCTGCACTATACTCACAATTAACTCCAAATCCTCCTTCTTGATGGTGACTTTGGCCAGTTCTTTTTCCCTAAAACAGGAGGAAGGAGTGAAGATTCAGGACTCTATCCAGCTCTAACATATCATGCAGTCCTTGCTGCCAAAACACAACAGGCCTTTTAGCAACATTTGTACCTGCAAAACAGGAGCTACAAGTAATGGCACAGTTCTAACTTTCTACCAGCAAGGGACAGTTTTGTGGTATGAAACTAATACCCATTAGTTTCAGGTGCTGCAAAGCAAGCCTCCAAACAGGAGAGCAGAACCAACGACAAATAGATGCAGAAGGCAGAGTGATTTAATGCCAAGCTGACACCTAACAAATTTCCAACATGCAAGCTCTTCCTTAAGGGAAATTATCCAATAGTTAAGTAGGTAGTATGTAAACAGTATTCCACTTTGGTGTGCTGTTCAACCTCTAAGCTTGGCCACAGCCATAAACAACCTCCATTACTGCAGCTTGTGAACAAACTATTGGATATGAAACTAAGAAACATCAGGATTGGTTTGATGAAAATGACAATGAGATTAAATATATAATTGACCAAAAAAGGAAAGCCTTCCAAATATGGCAAAATGATATTAACTGCGCTGCCAAGAAAAAAACCTACGCTAGCGCAAAGGCTGAGGTCCAAAGAAGAACAAGAGAACTTAAGAACGCTTGGTGGAAAAAGAAAGCTGAAGAAATTCAACAACTTGCAGAATCTCATGATGCACGGGGCTTTTTTAAGGCCACAAGGGCCATTTATGGACCAAAAACCTATGGTACAAACCCTTTACAATCAAAAGATGGCACCAAACTCTTAAAAGACAAAGAGTCTATTGCACTGCGTTGGAAAGAGCATTATTATGACCTTTTAAATCGTAAGTCTAAGGTGGATAATGAGATTTTTTCGCAAATCCCGCAAAAACAAATTAAAGAGGAACTTGCAATACTCCCCACTTTGGATGAAGTTATAAAAGCCATTAATCAAATGAAGAACAACAAAGCTAGTGGACCAGATGGGATTCCTGCTGAAATCTTTAAAGAAGGGGGCCCCGAACTTGTACAACATCTTCATAAACTCATCGAAAAAATCTGGATAAGAGAAGAGATCCCAGAAGACTTCAGGGATGCCATAATTATCACCCTCTTTAAGAAGGGTGATAGAACAGACTGTGGAAACTATCGGGGCATTTCTCTCTTAGCAACCGCAGGTAAAATATTTGCTAGGATTCTCGCAAACCGTCTTCTATCTATTTCAGAAGAGATCCTCCCTGAAACTCAATATGGTTTCCGCCCCTCTAGAGGGACAGTAGACATGATTTTTACTGCACGTCAGCTCCAAGAAAAATGCCGGGAGCAAAATCAACCCCTTTATATGGCATTTATCGATTTGGCTAAGGCCTTTGATACTGTAGACCGTACAGCTCTCTGGACTATCCTTATGAAAATTGGATGCCCCAATAAATTTGTGAATATCTTGCGACTTCTCCATGACAACATGACGGCAACGGTTTTGGACAACAACGGCTCTCATGGTGCTCCATTTAAAGTGGGATCAGGTGTTAAACAGGGATGTGTTATCGCCCCAACATTATTTGCCATTTTCATCGCCATGGTTTTACATCTTGTCAAGGGGAAACTTCCCACCGGTGTGGGAATTATATATCGAACAGATGGAAAGCTTTTTAATCTCAGCAGGCTGAAAGCAAAAAGTAAGGTAATTACAACCTCCGTTGTGGAACTTCAGTATGCTGATGATAATGTGGTCTCCGCACATTCAGAGGATGATCTCCAAACTATCCTAAATGCTTTTGCAGAAGCATACGAAAAACTTGGTCTCTCACTTAACATCAAAAAAACCAAAGTGCTTCATCAGCAAGTGCAAGCCAATCCTTTGGTGATGCCATCTATCCAGCTTGGCGGGACAATACTGGAAAATGTCGATCATTTTCTCTATCTTGGCAGCTATCTTTCTGTTACAGCTAACATCGACAGTGAAATCCAGCATCGTCTGAGCTCCGCAAGTGCCGCATTTTCTCGAATGAAACATAGAGTGTTCGAGGATCGGGATATTTGTAAGAAGACCAAAACACTGGTTTATGAAGCCATTGTATTACCAACTTTATTGTATGCCTGCGAAACATGGACTATCTATAAACGTCACTTCCACCTCCTTGAAAGGTTTCATCAACGTTGCCTCCGGAAAATCCTGCAAATTACTTGGGAAGATAGGCGAACAAATGTCAGTGTACTGGAAGAAGCAAAGACTACTAGCATTGAAAAAATGATCCTTCAACGCCAACTTCAGTGGACCGGTCATGTTGTTCGAATGCCTGACTGCCGTCTCCCAAAGCAGTTACTTTACTCCCAACTCAAGGATGGAAAGCGGAATATCGGTGGTCAATATAAGAGGTTTAAAGATGTTCATAAGGCTAATCTAAAAAAATGCAATATAAACATCGAAAACTGGGAAGCTCTGGCCCATGAACGATCTAAATGGAGGTTGGCCTTTCACAAAGGTTCCATGGACTTTGAAGAAGCCCGAGTGCAAGGTGAAAGGGAGAAACGTGCTAAGCGAAAAGCACGTCAAATGAATCCTTTACAGGACCATCTTCTATCTGGTAACCTGTGTCCTCACTGTGGGAAGCTGTGTGGATCTAGAATTGGCCTCCACAGTCACTTACGGACCCATCGCTAGAGTCTACACAATCTTCTTTAGAATCTCCTCCTTTTATCCCGGAAGACAATCTTACTCGGTCACGAGTGATCGCCTGATGATGATGATGAAACAATAAGCACTAAATGCTGTTTATACATAGGGGCTACCAACTTATGCAGTTCTTGTAGAGGCAGCTCCTAAAAGATGTGATGGACAATGCTGCTCTCTTAGTAGGAGATTAGAAAAGCAAGTGCTCACCGCTCCTGTTTTGCTTTCTGCTCTCTAGATCTTCGGTCTCCTATCACTGACATGGCCTAGGCAAGAGAAAGCAAAAGGAAATGTTAGGGTTCTCTGAAGAATTCAAACACACACGAAGGTAGGGGTGATAGTTGGACTTCCAAAAAGCTTAACCTAGTTTCTCATCAAAAGCTCCTAAGAAAATCTAGATCCTGTTTATTGATCACTGATTGAAAACAGTCTTGTGGCACTGTGAACATTAAAAGATTGATTTCAGCATACACTTTTGTGGACTAGAGTCTACTTCAGGGGTAGGGAATGTGTGGCCCTCCAGATGTTGTTGGACTGCAACTCCTATCAGCCCCAGCCAGCACAGCTAATGGGTGAGGGATAATGGGTGCAGTCCAACATCATCATCTGAAGGACCACGCATTGCCAATCCCTGGTCTACTTCATCAGATACATGAAGCGTTACCCTCATTGGCAGATATTATCACCCATACACATGAGTATAGAGAAAAAATGCAATGGCAATGAAAACAAAATACAGTTTGAACAGCATAACATTTCATGCAGTTGAAGTGGACTCTAGTGCCACAACACTGTTGATTTTACTGCAACAAATTAACATATCTATCCCTCTGATTACTGAAAAAAGGAAGCAAGCATAAGAACAGTTTTATTTATTTAATTCATGTCTACACTGCCTTTCTGCCAAAGCACCCAAAGCAGTTTACAATTTTGAAATACAGAAACAAACAAATGTACCCCAAACACCACCACCAAAACAAACACCAGAATATAATTCCCTCAGGCCAATTGAAGGTCCCTTCAGGAGCTGATGACACAAGCTCCACAGTTTGGGCTTCTCTTTTCTGCCTTCTCTCAGGGCACACAGGTCTTAAATAGCCCCAGGGAAGGTGGGGGTAGTTCTCATAGTAAAAGGAAGGAACTGGTGAGATCCTCCAGAAATCTATACTGGCACTGGAGCTATTTAAGAGTGTTGAAGCATGGACACTGAGGTATCCAACTTTGGGGGACAATGAAGCCAAATCAGTCAACACAGAAAAAACCTAAGCAAATTGTGAGAAGCTCAAAGATCTTTTTCAAAAGGATCAGTGTCCATGCTTCAAGGCTCTTAAATAGCTCCAGTGCCAAGATAGATCTCTGGAGGAGCTCACTAGCTGGCTTTGCACTTGGGCAACACATGCTGCATACAGGAAAGCATGTGGCAGGGGTGAAGACTGAACCATGATCAGCCTATGAAGAAATGAGAGCCAAATAAGATGTGATGATGAGGCAGCCACATTCACCGCTAAAGCAGGGTGTGAGGGGTGTCAACTGATTACTTATTCAGTTGACTTGTATCCTGATTTTCCAGAATTTCCAGAACAGCTTACAAAATACAGAATAAAACTCAATTTTTAGAAAGAGATAAAACACAGCAGCATTAAAAGATACTTTAAACAAAGCAATATCAAATCATAAAATGCCTTCCAGAATAAAAATGTTTTCAATACCTGTCTAAGAATAATAAGGAAAGGAGTTTGGATGTCCTCCGGTAGAGAATTCCACTTCATTCTCACAACCACCCTCAGAGGTAGACTAAGCTGAGACGAAGTGGCCCAAAGGCGGGTTTGCACCTGGGCCTCCCCACGCCCGGTCGCACATTCAAAGCCCGGCCCACACAGCAGTCCAGCCTGGAGGGCTCGCTTGCGGGGGACCATGGCAACCGGCCCTCCTCAGACTGCCTGCCTGCCTGCCCGCCCCCCTCCCCGACCGCCGCCGCGGCCACGCGCATGCGCCCGTCACCGTTTCCAGGTTGGAGCTCTGGATCTCCTTCTCCTCCGCGTAGTCCGTGACGCGCTCGAGGTCGGCCGCGCCGCTGTCGTGCTTCCGCGGCTTCTCGGCCGGCCGGCCCCCGGCGCCATCCCCGCCGCCCGCCGAGCCATTCGGCTCCGCTTCCAGCTCCAGCTCGACGTCCCCCTCAGCCGCCATCGCCGCTCAGGCCTTCCGCTTCCGCCACGCGCAGCCGCTCCCGGAAGCGGGCGGGGAGAGAGAAGCCGCTGGCTAGAGCGGCGGTGCTCGGGGCCCCCCCACAGAGATAGGGCGTTACGCTGACTTCCAGGTTCCTTTTTAAAACGTATTTTATTAATTTTCCAAATACAAAGACGAACGAACAAAAATTCTAAACTATTGGCAGAGGGTAGTACATTGAACACGCTCCCCTCCTTTACATGCAAAAATATGGGTGGACTCCCTTGGCCGCTTGGAGGTTTTCTTTGTGATTCTTCATCACATTCAGTCTCTTTCCCGTAAACTCTGAAAAGGTGTGTGGACACATGTTGCTGCAAATATTCCTGATTTGTATATTGCATAAAAATAGGACATTTTAACTTTGCCTTAAGCTAATTTAAGTTGATGCATCATTTTTTCTGCCGTGGCGATTGCCGCACACAGCTTCATCGCGCACCCGGACTTCAGCGTTAAAGCTCTGCGGTTTCCCAACTTAGCGATGACCCTGCGAGCTGCCATCAGCATGGACACAATTCATTCCTTAGATGTCCGTTTTGCATTTTGTTCTTGCCATATTGTTAACAGAGCCAAGTCCAATGTGGCATGTATAGTCTGATGTTTGCCATTTCCGAGAATATCATGTTCCAAAAATGTAACAGGGCAGGACGTGACCGCCACATATGAATGTATAGCCCTGGCTGATTGCCGTTTCTCCCAATGTTTGTATTATTTGTATTATTTGCTACCCTTGCCAGACGTGCTGGCGTAATATACTGTCGGTGTAACAATTTTAACAGATTTTCCCTAAGGACTGTTGACACGGTTTTCTTTGATGGAATCATCCATAATTTATCCCATACATTTTGCTCTATTGTTATCCCAGTATCTTTATCATCTTCCCATATTATTTTCAATCTTTCTGACATACTTATAGCTATTTCAATAAGATGTGAATAAATTTTAGAAACGAATCCTTTTGTATTAACCATATTTTCCAATTGAATACATTCAACTTTCATCATATTTCTAATAACACTTTGTCTTATAGGATTTGTAATAAGATAATATATTTGATAAAAGAATCCAATTCATTTGCATTCCCTGCAGCTTTCCTTTTAATTTTGCTACAGTGAGAGGTTCCTTTTGTTAGAAAAATGGACATGGTGCATATACAAAGTGTAGACACGTGAATTGAACAGGCCCAGGTACATAGCATGCATTGTTAAATGAACAATTCCACTGTTTCACACACACACACACCCAGCCAGATGCTAAACTAGCCTGCCAAAGTTCTGCCAGTTGGCAACAAGCCCAGACATTTGTTCCCTTGCATAAGATACTTTTATATATCATTTGTTCTTCTTGCCAAAGTTTCTTCTTTCTCTTATCTTGCTTACACAATGCTTCTTTCAAGTAAACAAGTTGGAAAATTCCTTCTACAGGCTGTTTTCAGACAACAAACAGACAAAAATGGATTTCTTAAGATCCATTTAATAATAAGGACCCAGTCAACATAGCAATACTTCTGACACTGGGAATTGTAGGTCAAAGACACCTAGGGACCCAAGTTAGAAGAACGCTGTCCTAAACTGAGACATTCACATAGGATACGTAAGGAAGAACGTTAAGCTCAGTGTCAGAGCACCCGTTCTGCATGCAAGCTGGGAAAGACTCAGACAAAGGTCCTGCCGTTCCCAGCATTCCCCAGCCAGCAGGGGGGGCATTGGGGAGCAGCCCACAAGGGCTAGGACCCTAAAATCTCTGGGAGACCACCCTGCTGGCCATAGGCACTTGTTAAGGTAAAAGTCCAGAGGCCCTGATGAACTCTGTCGCATCCCCGCTGGATGAACTGGCTTTTTGCCCACATACCACCTCCTATTGCACCTGGCTTTGCTTATCTGTCTTTGCTATTCCAGACAGGGAACCCTGAAGGGCCTGCTTTGGTTGTGGTATTTCTTTGTTCTGAATTGTATGCCTGATCATCATATTTTCACCTTGGTTGCTATCTGGCCCTATTCCTAGTGCCGACTCCAAAAATACAAGCGAGAGAAGAGTCCCTTTGATTGATAAGAGGTACCAAGAGTAGCAGGCCTGATATCTCGGGTGATCTAAGTGGTCATGAGAAACAACAGCTTAGCCAAGAAGAAGATAGCCAGGTGGCCTTCTATCTAACTAGAGATTAATACTTGCCATGTTCAAAGTGTATTTGATTGGTTGTTGTCATATTCGGGGAAATGTATCTGATTGGTTGACATGTTTAAGCGAATGCATTTGATTTGCTGAAAGTGAATACACCCATGAGTGTAAAAAGGTATAAGAAGGCTTGCATGCCCCACCTTCCTTTGTTCAGCTTTTGACCCTGTTGGGAGCCACAGAGCTGAACCTTTTTGCGCAGAAATAAAACTTTGAAAAACTCACTCCTGGGTGTGCTGCTTCTCTCTCCTCGAGTATTGGGTTCTCTGGAGAGAGGACTCAGAGCATATTTGCGCAACACTTTGGACCCTACTATCCTACTGTCTCCCCCACCCCGAGAGCTGCCCATAGAAAACAGAATCCAGGATTTTAGCATAGCTATGACTGGGCAGCACACTTTCAAAAACAAAAAAGATAACAATGAAGACAGAAGTTCCTGCTCCACTTAGTCTCATTTCATGTGAAAATGTGATTTTAAAAAGTATTTAAAAATTTACCCTGCCAATGCCAACACAGTCCATTATTCGTATATTGCAGGGAAGAGCATAATAACGTAACTGAAAGACATTGCAGGCTGCTGCACACTGGAGTGTCTGATGACATTCCTGCTATATAGTCCATTGCAATGGGACTGATTGAGAGTAGTGTACGACAACCCTGCAATCTAGCTCAGTGTTTGAACTGAACCTGACAGGTTTTATCCAATGGAAATGTGAGGGGAGGCTATGGAATTGATCACAACACCAGTGCTGAGGGTAGGTGTGACCAGCTGTTTCCTGAGCAATCCTCTGGCAGGGAATCTGCAGTGCAGGGGAGTTCTACCCCTTGGCCACTCGTGCAGGTTCTACAGTATCCTTGGAGGGGGGTGGGGGTGGCGGCCAGCCAGCAGCAGAGGAATTCCAAAATCAGAAAAGGCAGAAAAACGCTAGTCTAGACATGTCCCTGGCCTCCCAGGCCACCCACAGACAGTGTTGTGATATGTATCACTTTACCAGCTGCAGCACATTGTTTACACATGGAAGAAACAGAATGGCGAGGTAAACAGGTTTGTTATGTCTTACTAGAATCCTTGTATTCTGGACTGTGGGAACAATATGAGCTGGTCACATGGTTTGTATGTTCTGATGACGTGCTAACTTGTTTTCTGTCTGAAGCCATCTTAGAGAGAAGGTGGACTGCTTTCTCTGTTCTTGTTCTTCTTGCTTGACTTTGTTCCTGCAACAATGTAACATCTTTGCTGAAGTGGAGTGAAACTCAACTTACTCCACTGGATGTAATGCTTGCTATGCATTTATACTCTGCACATGGACTGTAACTAGGAAATGTATACTCTGTAGAACTTTACTTGCTAAGTAAATAAACAGGTAGAATTAGACCTGTGGTGTTCCAGAGTGTTTCCTGACTCCATGGATTAATCTGCAACGGGGAAGCTGGAAGCAAGTCTGATTACAGGGCAGACTGGGCTGGCCAAACTGGTACCGAACCAGCACGCTGCGCAGGGAGGTGAGATCTGGAAGATCTGTGTGTGGAATTTCAGGCGTCTGTTAGCACACAGATAGGATTATAAATCTCCTAACTCGCACACACTTCAACAGACAGACAATAGCTGCCAGACTAATCTGATCTCATTTTTGATCAGGTAACCTCCCTTGTGGACTGTGGGAATGCTGGAGACATAATATATCTGGACTTCAGCAAAGCTTTCGAGAAAGTGCCCCATGATGATATCCTGATTAGCAAGCTAGTTAAAAGTGGGCTAGATGGAACAACTATCAGGTGGATCCACAATTGGCTACAGAATCGGACTCAAAGAATGCTTATCAATGGTTCCTTCTCAAACTGGGGAGAGGTAACGAGCGGGGTACCACAGGGCTCGGTCCTGGGCCCAGTGCTCTTCAACATTTTTATTAATGACTTGGATGAGGAGGTGCAGGGAATGCTTATCAGATTTGCAGATGACACAAATTTGGGTGGAACAGCTAATACTCTGGAAGACAGAAACAAAATTCAAAGCGATCTCGATAGGCTGGAGCGCAGAGCCGAAAACAACAGAATGAAATTTAATAGGGATAAATGTCAAGTGCTGCACCTAGGGAGAGGAAACCAAATGCACAGTTACAGAATGGGGGACACTTGGCTCAACAATACTACAAGTGAGAAGGATCTTGGAATTGTGGTAGATCACAAACTGAAGATGAGCCAGCAATGCGATGTGGCTGCAAAGAAGGCAAATGCTATTTTGGGCTGCATTAATAGAAGTATAGCTTCCAAATCGCGTGAAGTGATAATACCCCTTTACTCAGCACTGGTTAGGCCTCATCTTGAGTACTGCATCCAGTTCTGGGCACCACACTTTAAGAAGGACGTAGACCAGTGATGGTAAACCTATGGCACGCGTGCCACAGCTGGCACGCAGGGACCGCTCTGTGGGCACATGAGTCATAGGTCGCCAGTTCTCGAGTGGCTTTGGGGGCACAGAGTTCAAGAGCAAGGGGGTGAAGCCACCAAAGGACGGAGGCGGGGAGGAGCGGCCGCTCCTGCCCGCCGCGCGTCACCCGGTATCCCGCAGGCTGCCGCCTCTGCTGGGGAAGGGCCGAGAAGGTCCTCCCGGGGTGTGATGGGCAGGCCTGGAGAGCTGCTGTCGCCCCGGTGACCGCCCAGCCAGAGAGGCCAGAGGCCGGCTGGGAGTGCCTCTCGCTGCAGCTGGTGGCGGTAATGTTACTGGGCGGTGCCAACGCTCCCCGCCAGCGGCGTGAGGTGGCATCACATCCCGTGCGCAGGCTAAGGCCGTGACGCGATGGGCGGGGCCGACGGGAGCGCCCACTCCAGACCGCCCGCTCTTCGCAGGGCGCACAGGCTGCCTCCCTGCAGCCGGGGCCACCTCCATGGCCCGTCCGCAGCCCGAGGTGCGGCCCCTCGGGAAGCGAGCTTGCGGGTGCCACAGGGCTCTTCTTCGGCCCGGCGCTGCGGAGGGCGGCCTGATCACGTCGGCAGCAAAGAGGCCGGAGCGGCCGGAGGGCTGCTGGGCGAAGTCCCGCCTCAGGAGGCTCTGCGGGTGTCGTCGCAGTGGGCCAGGAGGCTGACCGGGTCCCCGAAGGAGGGCAGCGGCGAGGAAAGGCAGGCTGCACCTCAGGCACGCGCTCCCATGCAGCGCGCCGGGCGGGAGGCTGCGATGGGGCCGGGCAGGCTGCGGAGCCTCGGGGGGCTTTTCTGCAGTACCGGCATTTTTTATTTTTATTTTTATATTTGTTAATCGCCCATCTGGCCCATCTGGCATAAACACACATTGAAGATCTCTCTCTCTCTCTCTCTCTCTCTCTCTCTCTCTCTCTCTCTCTCACACACACACACACACACACACACAGTTTTAATTGCTGTGTTTAAAAACAGGTTTAATTCAGGTTTAATTACAGTGTTGGTACTTTGAAATAAATAAGTTGCTTTTCTGTTGCAGTTTGGGCACTTGGGCTCAAAAAGGTTCGCCATCACTGACGTAGACAAACTGGAGAGGGTTCAGAGGAGGGCAACAAGGATGATAAGGGGACTGGAAACAAGGCCCTATGAGGAGAGACTGAAAGAACTGGGCATGTTTAGCCTTCAGAAGAGGAGACTGAGGGGAGATATGATCGCACTCTTCCAGTATTTGAAGGGTTGTCACACAGAGGAGGGCCAGGATCTCTTCTCGATCATCCCAGTTTGCAGGACACGGAATAATGGGCTCAAGTTACAGGAACCCAGATTCCACCTAAACATCAGGAAAAATTTCCTGACTGTCAGAGCAATAAGACAATGGAATCAACTAGCTATGGAGGTGGTGGGCTCTCCCACTCTGGAGGCATTCAAGGTGCAGCTGGACAGACATCTGTCGGGGATGCTTTGACCAGGATTCCTGCATTGAGCAGGGGGTTGGACTCAATGGCCTGGTAGGCCCCTTCCAACTCCACTCTTCTATGGTTCTATGATTCTATAGCTCATGTCTACACAGCACACACACCCTTGGTCACCCCCCCCACACACACACACACAGCCCAAGAAGCAAAGGAGTGGGCTAGGCCAGACCCTGCCTAGCCTTGATTTGATCCCCCACGTGGTCCCCAATTGTTACTCCACTGCCCAGCCGCCCCTGAAAGGGGGACACTGAGCACTCCCAGACACTGAGCACTCCATGCAGTGAGAGGCAAAGCCCCACATGCACAAGGAAATGCATGCACAGAAGCAAGGGGAAACCCCAAACAAGCCAATAACCTCTGCACTGCATAACAGATAATTTGATTGCAAAGAGGGGAATCAGAGCTCCATATGTCAGAGCAAAACACACAGTTGGGAGGGAGGCAGGGACCCAGGCCCGCATCCTCCCTGGTGCCCAGGTAGTCAAGGCATCCCCACTCGGCCCCTGATAGCCAAGCATGAGAAGGAGCCCCAGACAAAGCACCTCAGCCCCAATCATGAGGACCTGGTTTGAGCCCCAGCACATGCTGGGTGTGATTTACATAATCACCTGCCTGGCCACGACTTATTGGGTCATCCGAACCTGGGTGGCAGGGCTTTTTGGAGGGCTAAACAACCCTCAAATAACCCTTCAACAGCCCAGGGGTTATTTAAGGGTTGTTTAACCGTCCAACAAGACATGCTGCCCAGGTTCAGATGACACGATAAGCCGCAGTCACGTAGTGGCCGTGCAAATGGCACCCAGCACGCACCACTGGCTTGTTGTGACCATGGGAACTGGCCCAGTGTGTTGGACAGTCACGACCCAGGCTGCTGGTGGGGGAGGAACCACGGAGCCATCTGCGGGGTCCGGCGGGGCGCCGCACACGACCGGGACCCCACTCGCGTGGGCAGACCCGCAGTGCAGGCCTCCCGGCGCTAGGGGGTGGGGCCCCAGACTGTTCGGACGGCACGGTGACCACACGCGGTAGGGGCTTCCCCCTCTACCGACCATGGTCACTTTGCGTGCGTCCTGCCCACGGCTGTCCCGTGGGGGCACCCCCGGTCGGCGTGCACACGACACGGGAACTGCGGGGGACTTGCGGTTCCCGTGTCGTGCGAACAAGCCCAAAGTAAAAAGAAATGAAGTACACACACGAGTTAAGTACCTGAGTTTGTTTTGTTAATTGTTATATGTTTGATATTATATGTTGGTTTCACATAGAAATAAAATTAAAATTGCAAAACGAGTTAAGTACCTGAGTTATGTACCTCTGTGAGTCTAGCAACAGAGCAAGGAGGCCAGGGCCATCAACCCTTTCCCACCTTCTCCTACTAAAGAACTTAGTTTCTCAGGCAAACAAACCCAATAATAACAATGAATAGAAATGGTTAGAAAGCCAGCAGGGGTGTGGGAGTCATCCAGTTTATTGCACTGGGTGTCACATGCACAGCTATCTGCCTGCTGGACAGGAGGCATGGGTTGTGTCTTGTGTAATGAGGCCCTGGCCCTCAGGGAACAAGTTCATTCCCTTGAAGCCAAGGTTGCTGACCTGCAGAAGCTGAGAGAGGTTTGTGGATGAGATCTTTGGGGACCTGAGAGTCCCTGGATGGCAGCTCCCCAGTGGTCATGGAGAATGTGGGCCTCGGCAAAAGACGGCGTCACTCTGAGGAAGGCAAAAATGATCCCTTAGAAGGGACCCAGTCCTTGGAGGATGAATAGATCCCTGTTCACACTGAGGATATGCCTCCAGGAGGCTTGTGGTAGTGGGAGATGAGTAGAGACACAGCTGGATTTCTGATGGGCATGCAGACTACATGGTAAATTGCTTGCCTGATGTGAAGGCTGCAGATCAAGCACCATCTTCAGGGCTCTCCAACCTTGGGTCCCCAGATGTTTTTGGCCTACAACTCCCAGCATGCCCCAGCCAGCAACACTGATCTAGATAGCTTTTTAGACAGTGCTGGGGTGGAGTCGGTCGTGGTCCAATGACATGGGGGAAAGTGGTTGTGAGATCCAGGAAGTCAAATTTTGGTTGCTAGGTAGGAAGTTAAAAGGCAGGACCTCCAAGATAGCTTTCTCTGAAATGCTACTTGTTCTATGCACGGGGTCAGGTAGACAGGCAAAGCTGAGGAGTCTCAACTCATGGATGAAACCGTGGTGTAGGGAGGAGGGGTTTAGATTTGCTAGGCATTGGGAGATGTTTTGGGGCAAGTCTCCCTGGAGCTCCCGGGCTCTTCCACAGCTCTCGTTCCGTTCCCACAGGCTTGTGCAAGAGAATGTCTCTGCCAAAGGTTTGCCTGTCTCCTGTTCTGCTGCCGCCCTTAACAACAGCCTGCGTAATGGTGATTTTAGGATGTTGTTCCCCAGCTGAAGCTGAGGTGGTGGGCTCTCCCACTCTGGAGGCATTCAAGGTGCGGCTGGACGGCCATCTGTCAGGGATGCTTTGACCTGGATTCCTGCACTGAGCAGGGGGTTGGACTCGATGGCCTGGTAGGCCCCTTCCAACTCTACTTTTCTATGATTCTATGATTCTAAGTCAGGCCTGTAGAAAAGGGACAGGCTCCACTTGAATCAGAATGGAACCAGGCTAATGGTGCTTAGCACTAAAAAGGTGGCAGAGCAGCTTTTAAACTGAACCTTGGCTTGGGGGAAAGTCCTGCCGCCCGGGGGGAACTATTTTATCTACCTGCCGGTCTGAGATAAATAGCCCTCCACAAGACCTGCCTTTCTAGAGCCTTCAAACCAGTCAATTTTACCAGGGGCTGCCTGGGGTCGATTCCTGAGGGCCCCCCGCCCTAAAGGCTCGGGCCCCTCGCTGGCCTGCCATGGCTCCAACCGCCAGGCAGGCACCCAAAAGACTAAAGACCAAGAACAAAGGCTACACGTGGGGAAATAGCTCTTCCCCCTCCCCCTTTCTGTAGCTTTCCTGCCTTCAGCCAATCAATTTGAATTTCACCTGGCCATGCAGGGGGAGGGAAACTGGCCAGGCAGGGGAAAGGGAACTGTGAGTCATGGCTTGAACTATCTGCATATGAATGCCCTCAGCCTGGCTCCTCCAGACGCCAGGCCCCATCCCATGTTCCATGCACCTTTCGCTTCCTCCCAGCCCCCACCTGGTTTACTCATGAGGAGGTGTGTGTGTGTGTGTGGTGTGTGTGTGTGTGTGTGTGTTCCTGCATGCACGCTAACTATGCACACCCCACCCCAGCCAGTTCACACATGAGGTGTGTGTGTGTACCCCCAAAGGCTCGTTTCTCCACAATTTCCAATTTTATTTTATTTTTTTTCTATATTTTATTTTTAAAGGCTATGTGAGGTACAGGAAAATACGGTAGATGTTTCCCTGGACCACTTGGATATTCTTGTATTCTTGTATTGAAATGTATTATATTAATGATATATGGGACTTCATGGAACATCAAGGGGCTGCAGAATCCAAAAAAGCAGAATAAAGTGCTTTCTAGGTTAAAAGAGCATAATGCTGATGTGGCTTTTCTACGAGAAACTAATTTGATGGCTGTAGATGCCCATTTATTGAGAAAAAAATTGGTTGGAGAGGTATATGTAACTGATACCTCTACTAGGTTTAAAGAGGTAGCAATTTTAATCCATAAACAATTTTGTTTTTCAGTCCAACAGGTCATTAGTGATCCTGAAGGCTGTTTTTCATTTTGGTGGGGAAATATATTCATAGATTCATAGAAATAGAGTTGGAAGTTGACCCCCTGCTCAATGCAGGAAACTAGAGGAGGGGTCTCCCATCCAAGTACCGGTAATAACCAGGCCTGACCCTGCTTAGCTTTCCACGCTCAGACAAGCTGAGCCTGTGCTGCCTCCGCAGAATTTCCTGACTGTCAGAGCAATAAGACAATGGAACCAACTACCTAGGGAGGTGGTGGGCTCTCCCACTCTGGAGGCATTCAAGGTGCGGCTGGGCAGCCATCTGTCGGGGATGCTTTGTCCTGGATTCCTGGCCTGGTAGGCCCCTTCCAACTCTACTTTTCTATGATTCTATGATTCTAAACGCCCTTCGAAGATTCCTTTCTATACGAGGACCAGTTAAACAAGGTCTGACTGCGGCACAAATTTCAAAGGGGCCTGTTGAGAATTGGGGATTAAACACGACAACGATCTTGACCCAGCTCTCAGCCGCTTTCTGAATGCTCAGAATTGTATTTTCAATCCTCCCTATGCTTCTCATATGGGAGGAGCATGGGAACGTATGATTGGGGTTGCTCAGGGAATTTTAGATTCTATGCTAGCGGGAACTTACTTCCTCACCCATGAGACTCTGACTACTCTCTTGGCAGAAGTGTCAGCCATCATTAATGCTAGGCCTTTGGTTCCTGTCTCTTCGGATCCAGAGAACCCAGCTATTTTGACGCCTGCCACTTTGCTGACACAGAAAACAGGCGATTGGCCAGCACCACAAGGAACGTTTGACGATAAAGATCTGTACAAGCGACAATGGAGACAAGTACAAACTCTTGCTAACGCCTTTTGGAAACGGTGGAAACAAGAATACCTTGTGACTTTGCAAGAGCCTATGGGACTTATTGAAACAGTTGTTGCCAGCGCAGATGGGAAGGTCCGCAAGGTATTGATACGGATTGTCAAGCAAGGTGCTTGTAAAGACCTTTGTCAGACCAATTACCGAAGTAGTGCTTAACCTGCCTAAGACTGAAGTTTAAGCATAGGCATGTGAACTGTTTAGTTAGTGTTAAGTATATAAATGGTGGAATCTTTAGATTCCAGATGGGGAGTGTGCTGCCTCCGCAGAAGTTAGTTAGTAGATTTATGTGTCAGATTCACAATCTGCCTTTTAGAACAGAGTATGCTACTCTAAACAGGCTAGTTATACTAGCTCTAGCTGTATGTTACATGGCACGGCCCTGTGTGGTTGGTTGGTTTCCTTTCCCTCCTTTTTGTACTTAGCTGTTTGGGAGTTCAGTTCTTTTCAGGCCTTTAAGAAGAAGTAAGCCCTGTAACTCTGGGAAGACAATAGTTTTTTACTAGCTTCTATCCGTGGATTTTAATTATGCAACTACATTCAACTGAACTTGTACTTCTAAGAACCTTGGTACAATCCGTTTAGTGCATGTTTATATTTGCTGAATAAAGTTCTTGCTTAAGGAAGAGGCTGTGTTGAACTGACTTGCAAAGAGATGTTTTACACTCTCTGGCCAAGTATAGAGCCAGCAGGGATGTTGAAGAGTCCTTGGTTTCGAGTCACGAGTCGAGTCACGAGTCTTTGGACCCGAGTCCCGAGTCCGAGTCCTTGGTCCAAAATGGTGACTCATGAGTCACGAGTCACTCCCAAAGCTGACTCCACGAGTCCCTATTAAAATCAGTGGGGGGGTTTCCCAACAAAATAAGGCTATTTCAGATGTGTGGCTTAAATAAATTCTAGGCACAAGTGTGCCTTTTTATTTCAAAACTCTGCAACTGATTTTGGCAAGAACAGACCAGGCAGACAAACCCAAAATAACCAGGCAGGCAGAGGAGGCAGGGAACCCCAAAGCAGGCAGGCAGAGGCCTTTGTCTTGGACAATTCAAACTGTGGAACTGGTTAAGAAGAGACCAGGCAGGCAGAGGAGGCAGGGAACCCCAAACAGGCAGGCAGAGGCAGCCAAACCCAAAATGTCTGAAAGGTTGCATTTTAGGAAAATGATTTAAAAAAATAAACTTGCTGTACTTCCTAAAACCTATCTGTGGAGAAAGCCTGACACGAGTATGCATGCACACACACACACACACACACACACAGCCTCCGTCCAGGGGAGGGGGGCGAGGAGGGGGGATTGAGTTACAGGGAAGCAGCCAGACGGACCGGCATCCCCAACAATGGAGAGTCTCGGTTGAATTCCACAAAACCCAAGAAAGGACCATCGAGACCATCAAACTATCAGGGCAGTCTCAAAGAGCTGTAAAGTACCCAGTACGTCACCTTCTTCCCGGGCAGGAATAAGCCCACCTGATACGAAGGGGCAGGCATAAGCCCCCACCTGACCTGGAGGGTGGGGAGAGCGGGAAACTCAGGGGTAGAAAACCCCTCTCCCTTCCTGTGAGGGGTTGTTGGGAACACAGGGTGCTTTGGAACAAGGTTCATCCTCCAAGCGGCGGCTGGAGTAAGCTGTTCTCACCCCCGGATCGGCCGACCCGGAGCCAGGCTGAAATTGACTAGCGTAAAGTCTTTAGTCTAAGGTAACTGACTAATCCCAATGCGCTAGCCTGGGAGCCTGTTTCATTGACAAACGTAGAGGTCACCTCAGGTTGTGTTGACATTATAGTATTCCTAGAAAGCTGTTAGTTCCGCTCCGTATCTTGTGTAAATAAATAAAGCCTTATTTGGTCATTTAAAGGGCTCTAGTTTCCTCTTGTGTACGCAAACCTCCTAGTCGGTTTCACTTGCTTGTACGGGCTGTAACTCAGTGCCGGTTAACCCGTTAAGCGCCGAACTCACGCATAGGACCCGGGTGCTGGTCCTTCACACTATCCATGTTGCATTTGAGGAACACAATTTTGGAACACGAGTCCTTGGTCTATTATTAATAATTTTAAGGAGTGGGTGAGGAGTAAGTGCAAAACATTCTGCCCGGGGGTGTGTGCAAATTCTATAGTGTGGGGATGCAGAGAAAATGGGAGGGGGGGATAACCAAAGCAAATTCTATGGGGGGAGGTGTTCAAATACTTTTTCAGAACTGGGTGTGGGACAATAGGCAATGCAGATTCTGAGGGAGGTGTTCGATTCTACCGCAAGGAGGTGCAACGAAATGGGAGGGGGAAATAAGCCAAACAGAAGGGGTGCAAATTATTTTTTTCCAGGAGAGCGGGTGCGAGAGAAACAAAAGGCAAAGCAGATTCTGTGTACAGGGGTGCCAACTTCTGCAGTAGGGGGTGCGGATTCAGAGGGGGGGAAATGCGAAGCAGATTCAGAGGGGGGCTGCAAGTTCTAGTCAGGGGGTGCAGATTCAGAGGAGGAAAATATGGAAAACGGAGTCAGAGAGGTGCAAGTTCTAGTTAGGGGGTGCAGATTCACATGGGGGGAATATGCAAAGCAGATTCAGAGGGGGGTGCAAGTTCTACAGTTAGGGGGTGCAGATTCGGGGTGGGGGGAAATGCAAAGCAGATTCAGAGGAGGTGTGCAAGTTCTACAGCGAGAGGTGCAAACCATTTTTCAGGAATGGGTGGAGAGGGGCAACAAGCAAAACAGATTCTGAGGGGGCGGCTCCGATTCTACGGCAAGAATGGTTCAGCCGCGCCTCCTCCCCTTATTGATGCAGGGCAGCCGGTGGGCGGGCGGCCTGCGCTCCGCCGCCAGCTCAGCCTCCCCTTACCCCACAGGGAGGCAAGTGGGCGGCCTGCGCCCCGCTGCTGGCTCAGCCGCCACTCCTCCCCTTCCCCCCCCCACAGGAGACGCAGGGCGGCGGCCGGGCCGGATGAAAAGACACGGCGGGCCGGATGTGTCCCGCGGGCCGTAGTTTGAGGACCCCTGTTTTAGATCTATTGTTGGATAGAAGTACACCTTCTATAACACAATGGATTGAGGACCTAATAACACTTTCAACATTTGAGTGGGTGGTATTCAGATGCCACCTGCGGATGGATAAATATATGGATATTTGGTCGTTTTCTTGAAGCTTACACATAACCGTCTTTACTGATAGTTGTATTACTACATACTTATTGATACTTATGGAAATACATTTCATACACATTTACTGTGATTCACTTTAGTTTCTGTAAGAAAATGGTATTTCTTCTTTTTTTAAACATGGTTTTTGTTTTGTTTTGGTGTAATTCACACTTTAAAAATTAATAAAAATATAAAAAGCCCCCTGTACAACCCATTAGGGTGGAGGGGATAATTAGAGGTTGGTTTAACTTGGAGTTATAGGGAAGTGAAGGGTAACTTGAATAAATTGTCCTGTGAGCATCACAGAAGCAGAGATAGGGATCTGGTGGACTGCGCGTCTTCTGATGAAAGGTCTCTGATTGAGGCACAGATTTCCATGGATTTGTGGGTAGATGACTTCGGTAGAATTCCACCAGCCAGTATTCCTTCCTTTAGGTCAGTGTTCTCCAACCTTGGGTCCCCAGATGTTTTTGGCCTACAACTCCCAGCATGCCCCAGCCAGCTATGCTGGCTGGGGCATGCTGGGAGTTGTAGGCCAAAAACATCTGGGGACCCAAGGTTGGAGAACACTGCTTTAGGTAGTGAAGGAAATCCCCAACCCAACTGGGGTCCAGTACAGGCTTCCTAAATCAACGAGCGGGGAATTGGTAAGGTCTCTGTCAAAGATATGGTCCCCGATAGCTCTTTCAGGAGTTCCTGGAGTGGTGGACCCCAGTCCTGGCAAGAGTATTTACAGATATTAACACCTCCAGTAAGATTCCTCAGGGGTGGCGTCTGAGTGTTGTCCACCTGGTTTTTAAGAAAGGGGATTATAGGCTGGCTCAGAACTGCCCTCAGAGTCATCTGGTTCAGCACTGTGAGAAACAGGATACTCTCCAATATACTGTAGGCCTCTGGCCTATCTTATGTACTCCTGTTCCTAGGAGGAACTGGAAAAAAGGGGAAGGGTGCAAGTGGAGGTAGAGGGATTAGATGGAATGGTTTCAGCCGTCCAGCTCTTGTTCTCATACAGAGGTGTTCAGCTGCATGAAGCTATTGCAGTGCATGAGGGCTGGGGGTGAGCAGTGCTGGGAGTAGGGGCGTTACTTTTTTTTCCATGAACCGCTCAGCGAGAGCAAACTCGCCTTTTTTGGCTTCACGCGAGTCTGTTCGCGAACGTTCTCCTTTTTAGCTCTGTTCGCGCACCATTTGCGAACGCAAAAAAAACCAGATTGGTACAACTATAGCTGGGAGTTTGCTGGGAAAGCAAATGCGGCAAGAGCTGAGGACAAGGATGGTGAAAACTGCAGGGTCTGAGGAGCAGGAATTAGTGGCAGAAGAGGGAGAAGGGGAGCTGGGGAGGGTGCTCTGGAGAACACCCCTGGGCCAATGGGCAGCAATTCATGGAAGGAGCAAGAGGCAGGGTGTGAAGGCGGAGCCGGGCCACGCGCGGTGCAGGAGGACGGGGACCTGGCAGTTGTCAGGCGGAGGGAAGGCCGCCGAGCCGAGCCGTTCTGAGCAAAGACAAGATCAAGAGAGCGACGTGGTGGTGGAGCAGGCAGGCAGAGCCCTTATTTCATAGATCATAGAGTTGGAAGGAGCCTACAAGGCTATATCGAGTCCCACCCCCTGCTCAATGCAGGAGACTAGAGGAGGGGTCTCCCATCCAAGTAATAACCAGGCCTGACCCTGCTTAGCTTTCCACGCTCAGACAAGCTGAGCCAGCGTGAGCCACAGGCCTGTGGTTCAGACCTTCAGAGAGCCTCTTCCCAACAGATGAATGGGACTGCACTGGAAGGGGGACACGGCCCTGCAGCTGTGGGCCCGGAAGCTCTTTGCTAGGGCTAGATAAGCAGGATCATAACGCAGCAGTCCCTTCCACCTCCTCACCTCTTTCACAAGCACCAGAAACCACCTCCCCCCAGCTGCTGTGAGGACTACGGCTCGGCTCAGCGGGAGCAGGGGATCCGGGGGGTGGGCTGGGGACGAGGGTGCCTGTGTCCCTTCTGATAAAAAGTGTCGCTGCGGCACCCCGCGGGCTCCGGCTGCACAGCACCTCTGCCACATCCCAACGAGCACCCAGGCCCCCGAGCCAGGAGGCCAGCAGCCCTGCAGGAGTGACGTGTGGTGGCAGGTCCCAACAGCCTGTCTGTCCCCCTTCCTGCCCCCGGATCAGGGCCACCGAGGCCCATGCGCCAGGCCAGGACCGGCCTTCCACTCCGCGACTCCTCTTGCCCTCTGCTCCCTGCTGGGGTGGCTTCAGGTGAGAAGGCGCCTGTCCCTTTCAGCCTGCAGAAGCCTGGCGCCAGGGAACAGCTAAGCTCTCTATTTCTGTCGGCTAAGAGGGTTAAGGGGGCAGATTTGGCTCCTGACATAATCAGGCAGAAAGGCAAGTTCCTCCCTGCACCTCTGAGGCGAATCACAGGTCCCAGAGAGAAACGGTGGAGGGAGGGCTGTTCCTTGCTGGCCAATCCTCGGCTCTTGCCTAATTGGCTTTCTCTCTAGGGAGCAAAGAGATGGTCCTGCACTTGGTGGGCACCTCCTGTCCCCGGGCTGTGCTGCTGAGCGGGGGCCAGGCCCACGGAGCCCGGGGCGGATGACCAGGGGCCAGGCTCTTTCCTGGGGAGCCGGGGGCCTCGGGGACAGAGGAGGGATGGTGCCCGACTGTTGCAAGGCCCAGGTAAGCCAGAGGGAGCGGGAGGCTTCATAGCCATCGGGGGCTCCTCAGCAGGCTTCCTTGGCTGGGCTCTGGCCCAGGCCGCAGGAAAGGCGTCCAGGGGAAGGCGTGGCCAGAGCAGGCGATGTCACCTGGGTGGTGGCTGCGCTCCTTCCTTGGCCAGGCGGCATTGTGGGAAATGTGCCTCTCCCAGCCCAGTCCTGCAGTCCTGCAGACTGTGCGTCCATGCAAGGGGCAGCTAAGCTGCCTGGCATGAGGGAAGTTTGGGGCAAGGTCCTTCCAACACCGCTCCCTTGTAGGCCATGCAACTGCTTAGAGGTCTGGATGGATGATCCACCTGGGCATGCCACACAGGCCCCGACTGACCCTTGCGAGCATGGGACGTGTGTGCTTCCCGCCCTGGCCCCGTGTCTCGGGAGCAAAGCGGGCAGCTACAGGAGGGCCCTGCAGTCCTCACGGGCCGGCAGACTCTGGCCAATTAAGGCCATAAGAGCTGCGGCCTTCTGGGGTCAGTCTGCCTAGGCAGGGCATGGTGGAGGGCCATTCCAGCTGTGGCTGGCCTAGCCTGGCCATCAGAAGAGCCTCCTTGGTGGTCCCGTGGCAGGGGAGCCCATCGTCCCGGCCAGGGCTGCAGCGCCTTCTGACCTCGTGCAACTCGGGTCCCAGGCAGGCAGTTTGCTGGGCAGTGTCCACGTCGCCATCCTTCCACTCAGCTCCAGGAACAATCAATGAGGTGTAAAGTCCCCACAGAAGAGACCGCAGGGGAGACAGCAGAACCAGAGGCTGATGCTGAGTTCCTCAGCCTTGACAACCAGCAGCACAACTAAACTGAAAGATAGCGGGACCGATAACAGGAGTGTTCACAGAGTTCCTGCAGTGTGCGTGTGTTGCAGGGCGGGTGTGTGTGTGTGTGTGCTGTGCGTTGTTTTTGCATTCTTAGCATGGTTTAACCAGCACTGCTTCTTAACACTTATGTGGATGCTTTCCCACAACCCTGTGACAGTCTCCTTGTGCCAGGTCTTGCCTATAGAAGCCCAGGACACCCCCACACGGCTGGTTTCTAATGGCACACACTTTTCTTTTTTTAACCACTTCAGGTTTTCTTTCGGACTTCAACCTCCAGGTGTCTAACATGCACCTCTCCCTCCCTCAGTCTAAGAGCTCATAACTCAGCTGCCCCTTCACACACACACATGCTCCCCTCACCAACACTGCACCCCAAATGAGAGGCCCACCAGAGACTTTGCCTGCTTGTGCCTTAGTTTAATGGGGAGGATCCTTCTGAAATATTAAGGACCTCAGAGATGCTTGCTTGATATTTGCTGTAAATTTGGGTGCTTCCAGACGAGGCCATAATGGTGCCATCATCCCCCTGCCTGATTCATGGAATTTTACGGGGATCCAGGCATCATCTCCATACGTCGCCCTCCTGTGCTTTCCCACTGTTTCTTTGGTCTCTTTTCTTACCATGGGAAATCTGTTAGGGAATAAAAGACAGAAGAGCTGCACGAGGCCCCTGGCTGGTAGTGATAGGAGCGCCCCCCCCCCCCGCGCCCAGAAGCACACACACTCCTTCCTTCCTGTGATATTGGGGCACTTGATGGTTTCCACGAAGCTGTCTTGTCAGGACATTTTGACTTATCAGTGCCCAAGTCTTCCTCCACCTCCTTGCTCAAGCAGCCCAACTGGAGCGTCCTTCAACCCGGCTGGGATCAGATGCGCCATGTTATGCGCTATATACCGGTATCTCTTCTCGATCATCCCAGTTTGCAGGACACGGAACAATGGGCTCAAGTTACAGGAACCTAGATTCCACCTAAACATCAGGAAAAATTTCCTGACTGTCAGAGCAATAAGACAATGGAACCAACTACCTAGGGAGGTGGTGGGCTCTCCCACTCTGGAGGCATTCAAGGTGCAGCTGGACAGACATCTGTCGGGGATGCTTTGACCTGGATTCCTGCATTGAGCAGGGGGTTGGACTCGATGGCCTGGTAGGCCCCTTCCAACTCTACTTTTCTATGATTCTATGTTCCTTATGCCACCAGATCAATGCTGCTAGAGATGGCCCTGGGTGCTCCTTAGAATTAGTTGGCAGCCCAGCAACAGGATATGGGCATTTTATTTTCTTCTAATCTCTAATGGATTCCAGAGAGCATCACTTTGGCAGGGACCAGCTGGCGCCTGCGTCTCTTTACTTGTCCCGCTGTGCCGCATCTTGGCTGGAGCTGCCCTGCCTATATAACTCCACTAACTGGATGCAAATGTGCTTGGCCTGCCTCTCTCGTTCCAGCAGCCTCTGGGCACATGGAGTGGGAGGTCCTCACTGGACAATCTCTCAGCCAGGTTTAGGGACACACTAGATGTCCTTCCCAGTTGGGCTGCTTTAGCAAACAGGGTGAGGTGTAAGATGCGCAACAGGGTGAGAACAGCCTCCTGCCGGCATGCCGGCTCCTGATTCCCAGTCCTGGTTCCTGAGAGGCTCCAGACCAGCCTTCCTGAACTTTGGGTGCCCAGATGTTGTTAGACTATAGCAGGAATGTTGAAGAGTCCTTGGTTTCGAGTCACGAGTCGAGTCACGAGTCTTTGGACCCGAGTCCCGAGTCCAAGTCCTTGGTCCAAAATGGTGACTCACGAGTCACGAGTCACTCCCAAAGCTGACTCCATGAGTCCCTATTAAAATCAATGGGGGGGTTTTTCCCATTCCCAACAAAATAAGGCTACTTCAGATGTGTGGCTTAAATAAATTCTAGGCACAAGTGTGCCTTTTTATTTCAAAACTCTGCAACTGATTTTGGCAAGAACAGACCAGGCAGACAAACCCAAAATAACCAGGCAGGCAGAGGAGGCAGGGAACCCCAAAGCAGGCAGGCAGAGGCCTTTGTCTTGGACAATTCAAACTGTGGAACTGGTTAAGAAGAGACCAGGCAGGCAGAGGAGGCTGGGAACCCCAAACAGGCAGGCAGAGGCAGCCAAACCCAAAATGTCTGAAAGGTTGCATTTTAGGAAAAGGATTTTAAAAAATAAACTTGCTGTACTTCCTAAAACCTATCCATGTTGCATTTGAGGAACACGATTTTGGAACACGAGTCCTTGGTCTTGAGTCCCGAGTCGAGTCTCGAGTCCCATTAAAAATATTGGGACTCGAGTCAGAGGGGGGACTCAGTCCGACTCACGAGTCGAGTCCTGGAGTCCGAGTCCCCATCCCTGGACTATAGTAGTCCAACAACATCTAGGGACCTGAGGTTGTGAAAGTTCGCCTCCAACTGGACAGGGTTATTTGTTATATTTGTATCCTGCCTTCCGCCAAGGAGCTCAAGGAGCATACATGAGCGGCCCCATTTTATCCTCACAACAACACTGTGAGGTAGGTTAGGCTGAGAGAGTGAGTGAGTGAATCTGAATGCAGTCCTGGTGCAACGTTCTAACCACTGGGCTCCCCCCACAATTGCAGATCAGGGAGGGGCTCTGTCCAGCGCCCGTGTGGCCTGCCGCTGTCGATTAGCTAATCCTCCTCTGAATCTTGGTGGCCAGATGGACTGGCCGGTTGGGTGTAATCCCGCTGGGTAGCCTGGGGTAGAGGGCCATGGCTAAGAGTGTATGTGTGGTGGATGTTACTTTGTGGGGAGGCAGAGAAAGAAGAAGGGAAAACGGGTCAGGTTGCAGGAGAGAAGAGAGAAGGCATGTGTTGGGGTGGAGAGGGAACTTGTTCCATATGTCAGGAGCTTTTGAATGTGTATGACAAGGACTGCAAAGGCTGCAGAGTACCCAGGAGGACGAGGCAAATGAGGCAAAAGAAATATAGACCTTGTGGGAGGGAAACACCTTTTCTTTGGCAAAATAAGTGAAGATGTGTAAAGTAATACCACATGCTTCATGAAGTATTCGGTGCAAACAATAACATACAGACCCACCTTCCTGTATGTCCACACTGACATTCACCTGGTGTTGGATCTGCAACAAACTTGCAGGAAGCAAGTTTACAACAAGGTGAAAATTGAAATTAATGGGATTAGGAAGCCGAGCAGGGAGGAGGCCCCGAGCTAGCGAGGTGCTCTCTGGGCTGCCCCCGCCCCGGCCTCCAGCCCCCCCCAAGCTTACCAGGGGGTGGGCAGGGGGGGCTGGCTGGCGGGGGGGCCCTGGAGGGCAGCCCAGTATTGGCAAGAGAAGCAGCAGTGGCTCCGCTGCCACCATCTGAATCCGCCCCCCCGCACATTCCGGGCAAATTAAGACCGTGGCAGCAGCACCTCCCTTTGGAGCACTCGGCCCTAAAGGTTTTTTTTAAAGTTTTTAAAAATTAAAAAGGGAGCCTGGCACACTGGATGCATTTATTTACCTTAAATTTCTAACCGGTTGTGTTCCAGAGTCTCAGGGTGAATTACACTATACCCAATGAGGGTACTGAAATATTGCAGTTCACCACCTGATTGTACAATAGTAGGAAGAAGCACACAATAGTGTACTTGTGTAAGCTGTCAAATCTTCATCCACTGCAAGCCATCACCTGGGTTATTTTGCCTGGCTGGGATAGAGACTTGTGGATGGTCAAGGAGCACCTGATTACTCTGAATGAGTTTAAATCTCCAGGGCCTGACGAGCTGCATCCTAGAGTAATAAAGGAACTGGCAGAAGAACTCTCAGAACCACTGTCTATTATCTTTGAGAAATCATGGAGGACAGGTGAAGTGCCAGACGACTGGAGGAGGGCAAATGTTGTTCCCATCTTCAAAAAGGGCAAGAAGGAGGAACCTGGGAACTATAGGCCAGTCAGTCTGACATCAATCCCTGGGAAAATTTTGGAGCAGATTATAAAGAAGTCAGTCTGCAAGCACCTTGAAAACAATGCAGTGATTACTAGAAGCCAGCATGGATTTGTCAAGAACAAATCCTGCCAGACTAATCTGATCTCATTTTTTGACCGGGTAACCTCCCTTGTGGACTGCGGGAATGCTGTGGACATCATATACCTGGACTTCAGCAAAGCTCTCGACAAAGTGCCTCATGATATCCTGATTAGCAAGCTAGCTAAGAGTGGGCTAGATGGAACAACTATCAGGTGGATCCACAATTGGTTACAGAATCGGACTCAAAGAGTGCTTATCAATGGTTCCTTCTCAAACTGGGGAGAGGTAACGAGCGGGGTACCACAGGGCTCGGTCCTGGGCCCAGTGCTCTTCAACATTTTTATTAATGACTTGGATGAGGAGGTACAGGGAATGCTTATCAAATTTGCAGATGACACAAAGTTGGGTGGAACAGCAAATACTCTGGAAGACAGAAACAAAATTCAAAGTGACCTCGATAGGTTGGAGCACTGGGCTGAAAACAACAGAATGAAATTTAATAGGGATAAATGCCAAGTGCTGCACCTAGGGAGAGGAAACCAAATGCAGAGTTACAGAATGGGGGACACTTGGCTCAACAATACTACAAGTGAGAAGGATCTTGGAATTGTGGTAGATCACAAACTGAATATGAGCCAGCAATGCGATGTGGCTGCAAAGAAGGCAAATGCAATTTTGGGCTGTATTAATAGAAGTATAGCTTCCAAATCGCGGGAAGTGATAATTCCCCTTTACTCGGCACTGGTCAGGCCTCATCTTGTCCAGTTCTGGGCACCACACTTTAAGAAGGACGTAGACAAACTGGAGAGGGTTCAGAGGCGGGCAACAAGGATGATAAAGGGACTGGAAACAAGGCCCTATGAGGAGAGACTGAAAGAACTGGGCATGTTTAGCCTTCCGAAGAGGAGACTGAGGGGAGATATGATCACACTCTTCCAGTACTTGAAGGGTTGTCACACAGAGGAGGGCCAGGATCTCTTCTCGATCATCCCAGTTTGCAGGACACGGAATAATGGGCTCAAGTTACAGGAACCCAGATTCCACCTAAACATCAGGAAAATTTCCTGACTGTCAGAGCAATAAGGCAATGGAACCAACTAGCTAGGGAGGTGGTGGGCTCTCCCACTCTGGAGGCATTCAAGGTGCGGCTGGACAGCCATCTGTCGGGGATGCTTTGACCTGGATTCCTGCATTGAGCAGGGGGTTGGACTCGATGGCCTGGTAGGCCCCTTCCAACTCTACTTTTCTATGATTCTATGGATGGTAGGAGTGCCCTGGACCCAGAAAGGCATGTGTGCACAGCCCCTCCCCACACACCTCCAGCAGCAGAGGGTGGCTGCACTTCCCAACCCCCCAACCCCCCAACCGCTCTCTGCGAGAGGCAGAACCACGTGGCGTGTCTCCCTCCCTGCAAAAGGACCTGGCCGGAGGCCAGATGCAGCGCCTGGGGGTGCTGGGGGGCGAATGGGGGGGGTGGTCCAATTCAGCTGGGCTACCGCCCAGCTAGGCGTGAGTGCAGCCCTCGTCCAGGTGCTGTGGGGCAGCTCTCTTAGCCAGGGAAGGCAGCCCCAGCCGCTTGGCCTGGCAGGCAACGGATCCTGGCTCTATTCTGCTTCTCTCTCTCTCTTTCTCTCTCTGTGTGTGTCTCTCTGATGGGCGCAGAGGGACAGCAGAGATGGAGGGTTCAGCGAGTCCTGGGCCCGTGGACTGGGGTCAGAGAGCCTTCCTAGCCACATTCCGAGCACACCAATCGAGAGAGCGCCTCAGCAAGGTCTCATCAGCGCCCCCTCCCTCCCTCCCTCCCTCCCCCCCAGATCTGCTGCTGCTGCGGCCCGGCTCCTGGCGGCTTGTGCTACTCCTGCGGCCCCAGCATCAAGGTGTCCACAGGCACCCGGCTCCTGTACATGCTCTTCCACATCTTGGCCTGTGCCAGCTGCTGCCTCATGCTCTCCCACACCGTGGCTGAAGCCATCAAAGAGAATGTGAGTAAGGGGTGGGGGGAGGCCTGTACCCCACACCGGGGTCCGTTCCCCGGAAGAGAGCCAGTGTGGCGTAGTGGTGAGAGTGTCGGGCTGGGACTCGGGAGATCCGAGTTCTAGTCCCCGCTCGGCCATGAAACTCACTGGGTGACTTTGGGCCAGTCACTGACTCTCAGCCTAACCTACCTCACAGGGTTGTTGTGAGGATAAAAGGGAGAGGAGGAGGAGGAGGAGGAGGAGGAGGATTATGTAAGCCGCCTTGGGTTCCTTGCAGGAAAAAAGGCGGGGTATAAATAGAATAAATAAATAAATAAATAAATAAGAGCCGCGATTTCCCCCCAGAGAGCCTCTCCAAATGGCCCTCTCCCGGGAGGGGAAGCTTTAACGCCTGAGTTCTTCCCATAAGTGCATTTCCTTCTTTTGAAAGGGTGGATCATGGGTGCTGTTACTAGCAAAATAGTGCTACAAAAAAGGAGGGGGTGGGCTCTGCGGAGGGAGTGGTGGTTTTCCTTCCGCTTCCATGAAAAAGTGCGGCCTCCACCGTGCTGGGAGAGCCCCCATCCCCCACGTCTCTCGCCCAGGTGCCTTTCTACGCAGTGCTGTGCGAGCACCTGCCCGGGGGCACGGACTGCGACATCCTGGTGGGGTACTCTGCCGTCTACCGAGTCTGCTTCGGCACGGCCTGCTTCTACCTGGCCCAGGCTGCCTTCCTGATCAACATCAAGTCCAGCAGCAACTTCCGGGCTCTGCTGCACAACGGGTGAGAGAGAAAAAGGAAGACCCCCCGCCCCGCCCCTGCTGGCTGAGGCTACTCCCAGTCCCCTTGTCTGCGTACTGGGGCAGAGGAAGTGGCAAGAACTCCAGGCCCAGGCCCAGGCCCAGGCCCAGGCCGAGCCTGCTTTTCCACGACCTCGGGTTCTATTGCAGGTTCTGGTTCCTGAAACTCCTAATTCTGGTGGGGCTCTGCGCAGCAGCCTTTTTCATTCCGGATCAGCGCTTCATCCAAGGTACTCCCTCCCTCCTGACATCTAGTAGATGCCAACTGTAACGTGGGGAAGGGCCACTGAGTTGACCCACAGGACCCGCAGCCAGAGCCCAAAGGGAAGCCTCTGTGGAATGGCAAGATGGCCTCGCTCTTGCTCTCTCCGCGCCACCTCATCCCTTCTCCAGCACTTTCTTGCTCACATCCCAGAGGGGCGATCCAGACAGCAAGCATTGGCCTGCAGAGATGCCTCCACCTAGTGGTACCCAGCACAGTAGAGATGCCTCCAGCTAGCAGTGGTACCCAGCACAGATGCAGGCATCCTGTCTAGAGTTCAGCCAACACCACAGTGGGGGAGTCTAGCCGGCCGGCCGGAGGCTGTGCTGAGCTTTCTTGGGTCCCGGCCTGACCACCCCTTGCTCTCTTCTGGATTTGCCCCCTGCAGTCTGGCACTTTGTGGGCGTCTGTGGAGGCTTTGCCTTCATCCTACTCCAGCTGGTGCTGATCACAGCCTTTGCCCACACCTGGAACAAAAACTGGTGAGTTCACCTGCAGGCTGGAGGGGGTGGGGCTCCCTTGGACTGGGGGCCACAAAGGGGAGGGGAAGGGGGCCCGGCAGACCTGGGAGATGCTGAGGGGAAGGAGGTTGGGCTGCGGAGGGAACAAGGCTGTGGCCGGCTCCTCAACAGTGGAAGCCTTCCCCAACAAGCTTTTCCCTCCCAGGGTCACTGGAGCCTCCAAAGACAGACGCTGGTACCTGGCCGTGTTCCTGGCCACAGTGGGCTTTTACACAGTGGCCTCCGCAGCTTACACCCTCTTGTGCAAATTCTACACCCACCCGGGGGGCTGCATCCTCAACAAGGGACTGCTGGCGCTCAACGGCGGCCTGTGCCTGCTCCTGTCCTTCATTTCAGTCACCCCCTGTGTCCGCCTCCGTGAGTGTCGTGGGCAGGGCTTTGTTTCTTCGTGGCACAGACTGGGGAGCACGCGCTCTGTCCGCGGCCTGCCTCGGGCACCCCCGGTGTCTTGAGGTGCCAGGGCCCCGTCCCAGATGTGTGTGTGGAGTGCTGGCTGGCATTGCCGAGCAGCAAGGCACTGGCAGTGGCGGAGCTTCTCCTTTTTCATGGTCTTCTGGGTGGTCTTTATACACCTTCATATATGACTGAGCAAATGAGGTTTCAGTCACAGCACTAAATTACTAAGAAAAAATGAAAGGGTATAATTCTTAAACAAAAGGGTGGTTTCAAAGAAAACTGAACAGAATGAGAGCTGGCCAGGAGCTTTAGGGTTGCCAGGGCACACCTCTCTTGTAGACTGGGACTTCATGGCTGAAAGCCAATTACACGGTGCTTGGCCTCCAGTCTCCTTGGGGCCCTGACTTGTCTATTGGGGTAAGAGCTGGGGGTGGGCAAGGAGAGGCGGCACGCAGGATTCTCGCTTGGCCCAGATTCCGGAAGGGCAGCCGTGTCGGCCGGGTGCAGCAAGGACAACCGAGGGCTGCTACAAGACGTGGAATGATTTGCATCGTCCCGTCCCTTTCTGCCCCGAAGGATTGGCATACTTGGCTGGAGTGAGAGATTGCCGAGAGGACAGGCGCGGTCGCTGCTACCTTCCAGGAGGGGCGTCGTTGAGTGGTTTTGAGCAGATGCCGCTGCTGGCTGGGCCCAGGCATCCGACCCACGCACGGCAACGTGCCCGCTTGAGGCAGGGCCCCACTCCTCAGCCTGCCGCGCCGCGCCGCGCCCCATCGGCCTTCCTCGCTCCCTGACGGCTCGCACCCTTTCTCCTTTGCTCCCAGGACAGCCGAGCTCAAGCCCGCTGCAGGCCTCCATCATATGCTGCTACGTCATGTACCTGACCTTCTCGGCCCTGTCCAGTCGGCCACCGGAGAAAGGTCCGTGTCTCTGCCTTTGCATGATCTCATGAAGCTGTGCAGGGACCGGGGCCTTGACTTGCTTATGTTTTTCTCCCACAGTGCAGTACAAGGGGCAAAATCTTACCATTTGCTTTCCCAGCGTTAGCAAGGATGGAATGCAGACAGAAGATACCACTGTTGCTGTCCTGGGAGCTGGCGTCATGTACGCCTGCGTCCTCTTTGCCTGGTGGGTATTGGCCTGCGTGTGTGCAGGGATCCGAGCTCCCAACTGACCCCCCACCCCCCCCAGCGTATCCCATGCCAGGGCGCCTGACAGGAATGGGCCAGACGAGTGGCTTGGGGAGGGGTGCTGCACCTAGTCTCTAGTTTCCTGCAGGGGGCTGGCCTCCTGCCCCATCTGAACTCTGGGTGACGCCCTGGGCAGGCTGCGGTGGGAAGCTGCCCTCCTGCTCATGCTTTCCTCAAAGCAACTCAGTTCAGAGGTTAGCCTTGCTAGGGCACCCCGCTTTCACTCACCCCGTTCTGTCCCAGGGCTTCACTCTTGTCCGGGAAGCACCTGCTGAATTAAAATGCCACCCTTTCCAGCCCTTGAACCTTGTTGTCGGATGTGACTCCCAGCTAGCAGGGGTGCTGACTCAGCCCCCTGAGCGTCTGGGGAACGGGGTCTGCCTGAGGTTGTAGGCTGCCGAGCCCACTGGGGTGCTGGGATACCGGGATGGATCCTGTGTCACGGAAACAGGAGATGCGTTGCATCCTGTCCTGTCCTGAGGCAGCTGCGTTGCTCACTCGTGCCCCTCCCCTTCTGCAGCAACGAAGCATCCCTGCTAGCCGAGATGTTTGGGCCCTTGTGGATGATCAAGGTCTACAGCTTTGAGTTTCAGGTGGGTCTGAGAGCAGAAGTTCTTCTGGGGCGCAGCAGTCACTGCTGCTGAATCTGAGGATTGTCGTGCAGCTCCTGAACAGACCACCTCTGCCAGAGAGAATTCTGCTGTCTAATTCTTTCTTTTGTATCTTTTGTTTCTGTTTAGTATTTTAAATTGTGCCTTGGCAGGAAGGCAGTATATGACTGCAGTAAATCAAGTACGCCAATGGCGGGTGGTTAGTGCCGCTCCTTGTGACGCATTCCGTACGCAGGCTCCGATGCCCAACGTCACAATCCGCACGCCTTACTCCCACGCAAGATGCGCACACGTGTAACTCACGGACTTCCCCTGCAAAATGCTAGCAAGGGTGGGCCCAATACTACCCTGGTCACCACTTGCAAATATGTTGAAGGCAAAAGCCACGTTTTAAACACTCACGTCCCCGTCACAACTGACACAAGATCCTTGGCAGGCAATCAGAACTACGCCGACTGCAAGTGCCGGAGGGTCAAAGGATCCCAACCTGGCAGGCGGCACACAAGTTGTGAGCGGCTTGGCTCGTACTGTGAGCCAGAGGGCAGCAGCAGAAGCCACGGTGGGGAGGAGGTGGACGGCTCCACGCGTGACCTGTGCTCTTCATCTCCTTGCAGAACCCCTCCTGCTGTTTCTGTTGCCCAGAGAAGGTGGAGGAGGAGCTTGCAGGTGAGTGCAGCTGGGCTCAGGGAGGAGGCCGGAGGGAGGGATCTGAGGCCTGCCTCCCCCACCCCCCAGGGGTCTCTCACAGCAGTATGAAGGGGGGGCGGCTGAGGGGACACTTTCCCATGTTTCCTGAATCCTTTCCCCAGATACTCAAAGAAGGAACAACAGGATGAGTAAGAGACTCGCTTGCCCACAATGTGGCAACCCATAAAAGCCAGGACATCTGGCCGTCCTCCTCCGCCCTGAGTCGTGGTGCAGGGGCAGTCTTTGAGCCCGTGGGGCCTGTGACTGGGAGGGGCCTCTTTTGTACCTGGCACAGGACAAAGACTGGACCGGGAGGAGCTCCCTGGGGGGCAGCGAGCTGTCCACAATGAACAGGACCAAGTGGTCTACAGCTACTCCACCTTCCATTTTGTCTTCTTCCTGGCCTCTCTGTACGTCATGATGACCCTCACCAACTGGTTCAGGTAGGGATGGCTCCTGTGCTGGGCTGCTCAGACACTGGGTTCAACCAGGCTGCCGCCTCCCTCAGCAGCTGCTCTGCCACGGGCTTTCCACTGGCTGCCCAGCTGCCTGGCCTGTCAGCCAGTCAGACCGGAGACTGGGAAAGTGGGGGGGGGGCATACGAACGTGCAAGGCAAACCCCCCGCCCCCACTCTCTCTGCAGCTACGAGAATGCCGAGCTGGAGACCACATTCACCCACGGCAGCTGGTCCACCTTCTGGGTCAAGGTAGTTTCCGGCTGGGCCTGCGTCCTGCTCTACTTCTGGCTTCTGCTGGGCCCGCTCTGCCTGCCAGGCGCGCGCCAGCACAACAGATCCCTGCTGCGTGTTATCCGCCGCCGCCGCGCACTTCACCGCATCAGTGTCGCCACATAGCCTCCGGTCTGTTGCCTTTGCCACGGCCTGCCATGGGCCCAGCCAGCTGCTGGGGCTGCCAAAGACTGATACCAGGAGATGGGCTGGCACAGGATGAGGGCCCAGCCTGAAGACTTCCTGCTGGGTGACCAGTGCAGACTGCGGGCAGCGGACACTGGTGCCATGCCTAGCCCCAGCCTGGACCATCAAGGCGGAAGAGCCAGCACAGGGTGATGGCTTGTTGGGGCAAGCTCCTTACAGGCCGGAGGGGGAGGCCAGGGGGCTTCCAGCCCCCCAGCACAGGTCACAAGGCTCTGCTGAATATGGGGCACAGCCCCAAACTGGTGGTTCCCCAGGGACATGGGCCAGGGAGGGCAGGGGAGATGGTGAAAGTAGGAGGATGCAAAGAATGGGTGGCCACCTCCCCTGTTGGTTGTAGGAGTAGATTTCCTACATTGTTAGGGGGTTGGACTAGATGGTCCTTGAGGTCTCTCCCGAATCGGCGACAAATCTGTGGTCCTAAGGCCAAGAGGGCCTGCGATGCAGCTGGTGGGGCTGTGGGAGTCCTGGCCAAGAGGACCTGCAAAGCAGTAGAGGCCTTGGCAATGGGTGACACCTGATGTGGGGCTGGGGGGGGGGGGAGATGGCATCTGGCTGCAGCACCCCTCTGCCTGTGGACAGTCGGTGCTGGAAGGAAGGAAGGAAGGTCCCGCCAAATGGGCAAAGGAGGGTCGAGTTCCAATGCTGATTGACAGAGTTACACCTAAAGGTCTTCCTGGCCATTCTGCTTGTTCTGCCAATAAAGTCTCGCTCAACTGTAATCCTGCTGGATGCATTCTGCGAGCGCCCCGGGCTGCTTCCCTCTGCCTCCTGAGCCCGGGCACAGAGAATGAGAGGCCGCCGTTGTGCCGAGGCCCATGTTACATTCCCTTTGGATCCAGGCCACCTGGGGAAGCGCGTTGCCCGCCACAACGCAGTGGACTGCATTCTTTTGTGATGTCCAAGGCTCACAAATCCCATTCATGGTGGGGGTTAACAGTCCAACCTAGCCTGTTTGTTAGTTCGACAGGGCCTTTTAACCTAGCTGGGCACGGGGAAGTGGAGATGGTGGACGACGGACATGAGCACGGCCTGCAAAAGTAGGATCAGAGCTGAGAAAATGAATAGGGTTGACTTTTCTCCCTCCTGAAACTCTGGGTTGTCCCAATGAAACTGAGTGGCAGTCGGGTCAGAACAAGCAGCATTCACGTGGCAGAGGCCACCAGGGAGGAGTGCAGGTATGCGGCCCTTGCTGTGTCCATGGTGTGCAGCTCCTCCAAAAGCACTGCATGCGCAGAGCATCCCACGGCCCTGGGAGTCCTCGTGGACACCTTTCTTCCTCGCTGCTCCCCATGGGGGCAGTGGTGCCCGTGCCCAGCATTCCTGGGTTACTGTCATGAGCTCTCCATCTCCCAGAGGGCAATGACAGCCAGATGTTGGACTGCAGGAAGTGCTCAGAGCTGCACTGATCCAAGTGTTGGGGTACCCAGGCAGTGACTGAGGGTTCCACAGGGAACTGGGCCTGCTGGGAGGAGGCTGGGAGTTGGGCGGGGGGGGGGCGTAGCTACTGCTCCTGCATCTCGTGCAGCCCTGGTGCGTTGCCCTGCCTCATTTCCGTGCACACACGAACACGCATGTGTGCACATGTAACGACAGAGGCGGGATTAAGGGGTCCTTACCAAAGGTGTGGACTGCGCCCAGCAGATGTATGGACTACCCGCTAGCAAAGTGGGGAACAGCTGCTTTTAAGGTGGGGAGATTAACTCAAACACTATCCAAAAACATCAACTTTATGTTTACAGATTTTGTTCTTAACATGACACACACATGCTTTACAAAAGAGAAAAACAACTTGGTTACTAACTATACCAACCACAGCAGTTCTAATAGGCCTAACATAAAGATAGAGAAAGATGGAGATTGGGGAAGTTGAGTGTTTGCCAAATAAGGAGTGAGGGGTGGTGCTAATGGAAAAGGCCAGGGGTGGGGTGGGGAGGCCCTCGAGGCTCGGGAGCCAGGTGCCGGCGACTGGGGGGCTGCCTGCAGGGGCGGAAATGAACAGATCTGGAAGGGGGAGGAGAGGAAAGGGGAGCACAAACACCAGTCCTTACCTGGCTCCGGAATGAGACTTCACTTCCTGGTCAGTTGCTAGGGGCCCGGACGCTCCTCGGCTTTCTCAGCTTTTAGTTATACATTCAAAAAACAGGGCGAAAGCCGCCCTGGCCTTGTTGCCAACAAGCGCACCACGTTGTACACAGATATCCAAAAGGCTTTTAGGTGGGCCATGACGAAGGAAGAGGCCAAATGGAGGCGTGGCCATTACTAGGGACCCTGCAGCCACCAGAGTCTGGTTTCGAAACAGAATTTGGACAGAGCACTTTGGAAATGGAGCTTCCCCTAAGAATTCTCCGTAAGATTTAGAAAGGCTGCCTTTGGTAGCAGCTCCCCAATGCTCTAGGCTCCCTGCTTAACCACTACCCTTGAACTCAAAGCAACTCCTATGAAGGTGGCAAGCTAACCTACATGGCCTCGCAGGTCGGGCCATGTTCCTGCAACACATGGGACCTGGCTTTGGACTCAGCAGGTCGTTTAGCAGGGTTAAAATCTTTTCTGTGGGTGTACAAGGCAAGCGGATCTCTCTAGACAAACGAGGCAACTAGTGGTCCAAGAGCAGAGCTCTGCTCTTGGAAATGTGGTATCGGCACCGGAGCAGAGTGGAGAGCCAGTGTGGCGTAGCGGTTAGAGTGTTGGACTGGGACTCGGGAGACCTGGGTTCTGCCATGAAGCTCACTGGGTGACTTTGGACCAGCCACTAACTCTCAGCCTAACCTACCTCACAGGATTGTTGTGAGGATAGTCTTAGAAGCCAATAGGACCCTGAGTTATTTTTAGTGCCAAGACCCACAAGCTTGAGAAATGCCCAAGCAAAAACAAAGAACTGCTGCCCGAACTCCAGGGCAGTTACAGGGTTCAAAACAAAGGGTACAAAGGACGGAGTGGCCCAGAGGCTAGGCCCATGATGCGTCAAAACAGGAGAACAACGGAGTGAAAAGAAAGCCATGGGAGCGCCCTTGCCATTTGATTGATTCAAATACAGCTAGCTGTACAGGGCAAGATCAGTACAACAGACGTTAAGTAGCTACCAGTATATAAAACAAAAGGTACCACGAAGGTATACGTTTCAGGTATACGTTTCAGAACTGGAACCTATCTCCTGCAATCCTGGCCAATTTAAAGGTGCCCTGGTTGGTTTGCTGGGTGGTGGCCCCGCAATCAGGTAGGGATGTGCATGTTACTTGGGAGCAACTGCCTTTGATCCCGTGGAGGAGGAAGCACGGGCACCATCACTGCCCTGCAGCGACCCCCCCCAGGCAGCTCTCCCTGCTGCTGCTTTCAGGAGGACATGGATTCTTGGGCCGAGGCGCCAGGGTCACGCCGACTCCTCGAGGGTCATGCACTGCACCGAAATGCAGGTGTCCACGCAGCCAGCATGTAGCAGGTGGGACTGAAGGTGGGACTCTGCACTGATTCATTTGGACTAACTGCCCCATTCTCCAGATGCCATATTCTCATTCACTGGTGTAGACTGGACTCCCATCCTCAACAGTGAGAGAATCCAGAGAAAACCCTCCCTGCAATCCTTAAGCCTGTAGGTCATGACAATGTGTCATGTGGCCACAGCACATACTTGAAGGGCTTTGAGTTGCACCCCCCATATGTTGGAGGTACGACTGGGGGAAGGAGGAATGTATGTGGTGCCTACTGAATGATGAGACTGGTTTTAACTTGGGAGTAGGTGGTGTTTAAGGGGCTTGGGCTCTTGCCTTGATCTTAGAACTACGGTATATTTGTGCAGGGCTGTGATTTCCTCCAAGAGAGTTAGTGTGGCGTAGTGGTTAAAGTGTTGGACAGGGACTCAAGAGATCCGGGTTCTAGTCCCCACTCAACCATGAAGCTTTGGGCCAGTCACTGACTCTCAGCCTAACCTACCTCACAGGGTTGTTGTGAGGATAAAATGGAGAGGAGGAGGAGGAGGATTATGTAAGCCACCTGAGGTTCCTTGCAGGAAAAAAGGTGGGATAGAAATATAATAAATGAATGAACAAACAAATCTTGAGTACACATGTCTGAATCCATCCTGGATTGCAGCTAGGATTGTGTTTATTCCTGATCTGGTCTGTTCTTGAAGCCGCCCCCTTCTCTGGCACCTTGGGCTGTGCCTGCCCGCTCCCCCCCACCTAGCAGTTTCCTCTGTTCTGGGGGATTCTCCTTTTTGATTTTGTGTCCCTGACATGGTGTGGTACCTCCAAAGAACAAATCGCTCTGGCTGGTTGGAATGAAAGGTGGGCTGTGGAATGTCCTTCCTGCCCTCCCCAAGCCAGATAGCCCCCCCACTAACCCCCTGTGCCCCACTCAAGCCAAGTTTAGCTACTGTAGCTTTCTGTAGTGGTTTGCTACTGAACAATCGTGGCAAATTGGTGGTTTTCTCCAGGTAATGTGCCTGGGCTGTGATGTGGGGACAGGGTGATGGCTGGCACCGAAGACTGCCGTGCAGATGGGGTAACAGCGCTGGTGTGTGCAGCGGGGAGAGTTGGGCGAAAGGCAGAACCAAGATCCAGTTCCCAGGGCATGATCTGGAGGCACAGATCTAAGCAGGCCTGGGTCTGGTCAGTGACGGGACCTCAAGAGCAGCTGCAGGAGCTCGATGGAAGAGGATTAAGGAGGCGAGGCCTGCCCGGCAGCTGCTGCCTCCAAGAACACGGTTGAAGGCACAGGCCACGGGGAGGGGGAGGGGGGAAGCAGGCAGATGCACGTGGTTCCGGGAGATGCCCAGCACCTGGCATTGCTGGATTACATGCCACTCACCTGGAATGGACAGGAGGAAACCAACATGGGATCAGACAAAACCACCAACCGTGACTTTATGGGGACCAGGAGCCTCCCCCCCCCCCCAGCTTTCACACTTTTCACGATCTCTTAAAGGCTGTGGCATGAGATACTAAAGCCACAAGAGGGGGGCTGGACACCGTAAAGCTGAATTTGGCACCTTGGGGGGGGGAAGCCCCTAACTGAGCTGGAGCGGCCTGTTTGACACAGAGGACAGGAATGCAGTGGCCAATGTCTCTCTAGAGCAGTGTTCTCCAACCTTGGGTCCCCAGATGTTTTTGGCCTACAACTCCCAGCATGCCCCAGCCAGCGTAGCTGGCTGGGGCATGCTGGGAGTTGTAGGCCAAAAACATCTGGGGACCCAAGGTTGGAGAACACTGCCCTACAGCAGCACCAAGCCAAGCTGGAAATGTTCAGGGCCAAAGTCATTGATCTTGTAGACTGAAGCCTGCAAAGCATTGTGTGCTCTGTGCGTGTGCGGTGTGTGTGTGTGTGTGGAAGGAGCTGAGGTGTGGGATGTGAAAGGATCCCTTGGCTCCTTTCTTCGAGGATAACTTGAGGTACCTGCTGACTGCGAGTCACTGTGTAGCCAAATGCCTAGCAGGGCCATATTAATCTCAGATGAGGCCCCAAGTTAATATAAATGTACCCCACCCCCTGCCCCCAGTCACCACGCGGCAATATGGTGGCAGCAGGAATGTGGCCCACAGGGAGTCCGGGGCATGGAAAGTGGCCCCCTAACCCCCGAAGTTGCTCACCCCTGCTCTAAAGTGTGATAAAGGGCAGAATCATTTTGTAGGAATCCTTTTTTAAAAAGTGCATAAGTTAACAGACTTGGGGGGCCGCTCTTCAAAAAGCCCTGGATTTATATGCCAAACGGCCCATTGCCCAAAATTACGCCGTGACGCACACCCAGTATGAAGTTAATAGTCTGCATGCACAACAGAGTTCCTTCTGACCTGCACTAAACAAATGTATTGGGAACTGGACAAAAAGTCCCTGCACCAATGGGCTGCACTGTAACGGGAGCACCTCTGTCCTCAAACATGTTCCCAGTGATTGATGGCTGCGAGGGGGGCTTGGCCGTCACTGGCCAGGCACCTCCGATTTGGCCCAGCAATGGCTTTGCAGCTGCGACTTGCACTGGTTGCTTAGGACCTACTGGATCCCAGGAATGGGGACTCGGACTCCAGGACTCGACTCGTGAGTCGGACTAGGTCCCCCCTCTGACTCGAGTCCCACTATTTTTAATGGGACTCGAGACCAAGGACTCATCAACATCCCTGCTTGACGCCACCTGCAGGTGCTGTCTGGACCTAGTTGCAGTAACAAGCCATGGCTTGCTAACCATGGACAATCCATGAAGAGAAGAACCCATGGTTTTTTTGTTGGGTTCTGAACTGTGCGTTGTTCGCCATGGTTTGTTATCTCGACTGGCACTCCACGGACAAGGCTCACCCAAGGCACTCCACAGACAAAGGCCTGCGCTTCAGCCTCTCTCTTTGCATACTCCAAGCCCATCACCACCAACACCAGCTCCGTCTCGGACTTTGCACTACTGGACTTTGACCGCAGAAATGCGGTCCTATAGTGCCCTGGTCTTTGCGCGATGCAGTGAGGGTAGCCCTGTGGATGTCTTGGAAGTTTTGGGAGAGGCAGCGGAAGGACCTGAGATTACTCTGTGCAGCTGCTCTGAGTGTGCTTCTGGTTCCAGCAAGTTCATGTTCATCACCAGTGGAGCGGGTGTTCAGTGAGGGTGGAATTGTGATGAGACCTCACTATTCCAGAATGGGGGCCAAACATTTAGAAAAAATTGTGTTCTTCAAATGCAACATAGTTAAGTTTTAGGAAGTACAGCAAGTTTATTTTTAAAAATAATGTTCCTAAAATGCAACCTTTCAGACATTTTGGGTTTGGCTGCCTCTGCCTGCCTGTTCGGGGTTCCCAGCTTCCTCTCCCTGCCTGGTCTCTTCTTGACCAGTTCAACAGTTGAATTGTCCAAGACAAAGGCCTCTGCCTGCCTGCTTTGGGGTTCCCTGCCTGGTTATTTTGGATTTGTCTGCCTGGTCTGTTCTTGCCAAAATCAGTTGCAGAGTTTTGAAATAAAAAGGCACACTTGTGCCTAGAATTTATTTAAGCCACACATCTGAAGTAGCCTTATTTTGTTGGGAACCCCCCCCCCCATTGATTTTAATAGGGACTCGTGGAGTCAGCTTTGGGAGTGACTTGTGACTCACAATTTTGGACCAAGGACTCGGACTCGAGTCCAAAGACTCGTGACTCGACTCGTGACTCGAGACCAAGGACTCTTCAACATCCCTGCTGGATCCCCTGCTCACTTTCAGGTTCTGGGCAGAACCACCACTGGTAGCTGCTGGAGGAGTGGATTCCTGGGTGGGCGGGGAACATCTAACTTGCCCAATGTGGGCCTCCCCAACAGCATCTCCTCTTTGGGCTCCTTGTATACGTTTCGGGGGATCCGTGCCATATTAGGCGGGCCCCCTGCCCCCACATGCATAGCCAGAAGACATGGCTAAGAAAGGCGTTTTTAGTGCTAAATGTTCTCTGGTACTGGAAGTCTAAGTCCACACCAAACCATGAGAGACAGGTCAAAAAAATGCTAATGAAACCAGTATAATAGAAGTTGAAATAAGTCTACGGTTTAGAGAAGCCAAACAACTACCACTGCAGGATGCCAGCACGGTTGAGCTGCAGAGTGACGCAGATCGTTCAAGGCAAGGAGAGACCAGGGACAGTGGAACACATCTATGCCCAGCCTGTGGGCTTTCAGACACATCTGACTGGACACCAAGTGATGGACCAGAGGTACCTTAGCTTCATCCAACATTTATAGAGAAGGTCAGCTGTGCTAGCTTCTCTCCATGTGCAGTTTGTGTTTTGGGGTTGGCATCATCCTGCCTGCAACTCGGTTTGGAACGAGGGAGACACAGATGGGCGAGTAATTCCACTGATAAGGTGGGTTGGGGAACCTTTTTCAACCCAAGGGCCAAATCTCAATCTGGGAAAGCTGGTGGGCCAAATGGGGAACTTCTGTGCGCTGTATCCAGACCGGGGCCATAGGCTCCCTATCCCTGTTAGAAGGAGCTGCCCCCATGGAGCTCCAGGTACATGGAAATGTCTTGTCAGGTGACCACCCCTGCCAGGCAGCAAGTTGACGAATCTCCTCCGGCAGGCCATTCCATAATTCTACTGCTCCCAGATTATGGAATGGCCTGCTGGAGGAGATTCATCAACTTGCCAGTCTTTTGGAATTTAAAAAAGCCGTAAAGACTTATCTCTTCTGGAAGGCCTATCTGGCGGAATTTTAGGATGCCTTTAAGATGTTTTAAAGATGTTTTTAGGATGTTTAAAATGTTTTTAGGATGTTTTAATAGTATGTATTGTGTTGTTTAGTTTATGTATTTTATATATTTCTGCTGTTCCCCGCCTCGATCTAGATGGAGAGGCGGGTAATAAATAAATTTATTATTATGAGGGTACCTCCCCATTGGCCAGTCTAGAGCATTGAAGGGGAATAAGGCCCAACCCTGAAGCGTCCCCATCCCAATAGATCAGCTGGCTAAGGCACCGCCTGGGCATCCCGCGTGATGCCTTTTGCTCTGTATCTACTTGTCATCGCCCCACTCCCACCACAGAGCTGTTGCAATGCCCAGCCAGCTCACTTTAACCCAATCAAGTAGCCAGAAAGCTCAAGGTTTCCTTTCATCCCCCAAAGTCAAACTACTGATCCCTTTGTCCTCTCCCATCCCATGACCAGCCCCAAAGACATTGCTCCCACTGCACAGGAGCCCCGAGGTGAGCTCTCTGCTTCCTTCCCATCTAGGCCTACAGTTCTGTGGGGTTGGTGCAAAGGACTGCAGCAAGCACAGGGAATGGGGCCGCAGCCGCTGCGTCCACATGCGCTTTCCCCTCCAGCGGTGGTCTCCGTGTAGTTGCATAAGGCCTGTTTCTCTCTAGCATCATCTCGTGTTCCCCGAGTTAATGTATCAGCAGCCCCTTCCAGCAATGCTTACCTCAGCTAGTCCCACAAGGATGTGAAGATGCTGGATCTGAGCTTGGAAAGTGTGGATCTCTAAGGAAGCTGGGCATCTCTGACAAGAGAGGAGCCATGGGAAGCTGCAGCAGAGAAGGAACTAGACCCCATGGCTCCCTGCCCAGCACGATGCTGCTGCCATCAAAACAATGCCTCTGAAGCTGATGCCCGGGCAGGAGCTTTCAGGACAAGGTTGCCTCAGCCAGAGGCACAGGCTCCAGCGCAAAGGAGCTTTGGCTCTGCACACATGGCCTGCACCTCACATTTAGGTAAGTGGCAAGGAGAAGCAAGATTTTTGGTACCTTTTGTGGAGAAACGAGCCTTTGGGGGTACACACACACACCTCATGTGTGAACCGGCTGGGGTGGGGTGTGCATAGTTAGCGTGTAGAGAAAAGAGTTTTAGGGTTCATGCATGCATGCATGCAGGAACACAAACACACACACGCCTCCTCATGAGTAAACCAGGTGGGGGCTGGGAGGAAGCAAAAGGTGCATGGAACATGAGATGGGGCCTGGCATCTAGAAGTCTGGAGGAGCCAGGCTGAGGGCATTCATATGCAGATAGTTCAAGCCATGACTCACAGTTCCCGTTCCCCTGCCTGGCCAGGTGAAGTTCAAATTGATTGGCTGAAGCAAGGTTACAGAAAAGGGGAGGGGGATGAGCTATTTCCCCACGTGTAAGCCTTTGTTCTTGGTCAGTCCTGTTTGGTAGCGTGCCCGGCATGGCAGCGCGCCAGCGAGGGGCCCGAGCCTTTAGGGCCCCCCCCCTCAAGAATCGACCCCAGGCAGCCTCTGGTAAAATTGGCTGGTTTGAAGGCACTGGTGAAAGCCAGCCTTGTGGGAGTTTGCCCATCTTGGACCTTCGGGTAGGTGTGGTAATTCTCCATCGGGCGGCAAGGCTGTGCTGGATCTAACCCTGTGAAGAAGACACCCTCAGGTAACATAGTGTGTGCTTGAGAGATTTTAAGGAATCAGGTTTTGTTATTTTGCAGCTTTACTGTGTACTAAAGTGTCTCTCTATTTTGTGTGCTTCTCTTATTTGCCTAATCTTGTTGTAAGATGCTACCAGAAATAAACCTTGTCTTGGTTTCACCCCAAATGGGTTTTGTAGTACTCTGTTGGTTCAGTATCTAAATCCAGGTTACAGAATTGAAGGCGAGTCCCTGAACAGAGATTCAAGTAGGGTTGCAGACAGCTGAGGCTGGCAATCTGGTACCTTGAGATCTCTGGGGGTCTTGGTTCCTTTGCCAGCAGGCAAGGGTGGGGTAGTGGCGGGTCAGCCAGCCCCCCCTTCCGGGCCACATGGTGGCAAGTGCTGGGTTTCCTTTTGCAAGGAGGAAAGGGTGGGAGTCTGGTGGGCCAGCCAGCCCCCCCTCTTCCTCCACACCTTTGAACTCCTGAAGCCATTGGATCGACCCCTATGGCAGCAAACCTAAAGTGTGGGGGGCCCTTCTGGGGCAGCAACCTGACTAGGGAACTCCCCCATGGGAGACTTGCCTGGCACCTCCTCTGTTTTTCAGCACTGGGCAAAGTCTCTGGTGCTTTGTTGTGGCTTTAGAGGCCTGGGGTTTCCACTCTTATGCTGCCTACTTCATTTAGCTTAGTGGCTGCTGGCATTATCTCACATACTTTTAAGCAGCAGTATGTTGTTTTTTAAATCTGCTGTTTTAGGTTTTTGATGATTGTATAGATGCTTTTATGAACTCTTAAACCAGCTTAAATGTGCCCAAAAAGCTGCCAACAAACATTAAACAAACTGGTCCGCCTCTTCCATGCTACTGCAATGTTTCCTATATAGCGCCTGTTCTGCTGTAGCAAAGTTCAGATACCAACCGTTGACCGTCGCCGACATCACACAAGGCTGCCAAGACATATGACCTGGCGCAGATGCGTGCTTTAAGCTGGCGCCTGGCCTGTCTCGCTCGCTGCCGAAATTTTTCAACCAAGGTAAATGGGAAAACTACTTTAATGACAGGTACCAATTCGAGCATTTGTGTCAGGGGGGGGGAACTTCCACAGCCGGGCTCAGCAGGAGGAGTAATGGTGGGTGGCCCCGGTGGGAGGCCCCATTGCGGTTACAAGTCAGAGGCCAAAGCAGGACAGTGAGAGGTTGAGGGGGAGAGCAGGGGGTGGGCTTGGCCCTCTTCTTTTTGCCAGATCCTATTTTGGCTGTGGTGGCTCCTTCTTCTCCTTGGCGGCCTTCTGCTTTTGTTGCATGATTTCAGAGTCCCTGTGGAAAGAAAAGCGCACAGCATTCAATTTGTGCCGCCGGCCACTGGCTTAGATTGTTTTAAAGCGCGCGCGCGCGCGCACGCGGGGGGGGGGCCGCTAGCAGCCGCAGCCTTAGCCATGGCTCAAGGGAGCCTGCAGGGCCAGAGCCGGAATACGACGGAAGGCCCCGGTTCCCTGCTGCCCAGGCAGGGAGGGACGAGCAGTCGCCTCCACGCGCCTGCGGGCACACGGGCCTTTCCGCGGCTGTTGCCGCCTGAGCGTGCCGGGGTGGGTGGGTCCGCCTCCGGCCCGGGCCTCACCGTTGCTTGCGGGCGGCGGCGGAGAGTCCGTCGTCGCGCCGCTTGCCCTTGTCCGTCTGCTTCTTCATGTTCTTGCTGCGCGCCAGTTCGCGCTGGTTGCCGCCTGCCGGGTACGGGGGGGGGGGGGAGAACGGAGCAGGGTCAGCCCGGGAGGGGAGGGGAGGGGAGGGGGCCGCCCGCCGCCCGCCCAAGGTGTAGGGGGTCTCGCTCACGCGTCATGGCTTCGCTCCGCCGCTCGTCGCGTCTCTCGCAGGCACTGCCACGCCACGGCCACGGCTCCGCCCCCGCGGCCGGATTGGCGGCCCGCCCAGCAGCGCCGCCGAGCTCGGGACTGGTTGCGGGGAGGGGGGCGGGCGCGACGTGGCGGCGCCGAAGCCCGCCCGCGCGCCCGCCCGCCCTCCTCCGCGCAGGGGGCGGGGCCCGCCAAGCCCGTGCGAACGGCCTCCGAGGCCGCGCCTCACGTGCGGGCGAGAGCGCCGGGGCGCCGGCCTCGGGAGGGGGCCCTTGCAGGCGGGCGGCGCGCTGCGCCGCGCCCGTGAACGGCCCCGCGAGAGCTGCTCCCGGCGCGCCGCGGCCCCCGGGGAGCGCCGGAGGGCCCGCCCCAACCCCCCGCGAGGAGGAGCCCCCTTCCCGCCCTCCGCGGGCGCCGCGCCAAGCCGCTTGGCCCCGCGGCGGGGCGCAGAAGGCCCAGGGCGAGCGGAGGGGCGCGGGCAGGCGCCGGGCTTCGGAGGAGCGGCTCCGCTGTTCCTTGCCCCGCTAACGGCCAGTCTGCGCAGCGGAGGTCTCCGCTGGCCCCTGGGGCGAACTCGGCGGGCGGCCCAGGCTGTGGGGGGCAGGCGGCGCCCCTCCGCGGGCGATCCCCAGAGCTCTGCGTGGCGAGGGCGGCGGGGGATTTGCTCCCTCCGCCCCTGGGAAGTCGGCCCAGTAGTTCGCCCTAGAACGGAGGAGCCCCCGCCGGCCGCAAGAGAAGCCGCTTCCCCAAAACGCCGTAAACAGCCGGAGGGGCCTTCGCTGCTCGTGCCTCCCCCCCCCCCCCCCCGCAGCCTGTTCGGGAAAGTAGGTGGGCGCTTCAGGTTGTCAATAAGAGCCACTGAAGTTTACAGAAGAGCTGAAACACAGAACAGCTTGTTGATATATGTTCAACAACACACCCCACCCATCAAGAGTTTTGAAAAAATGAGATTTGTGGATTTTTAAGGTGTGAATTCCATAGTTGAACTATGCACTGTGTGAAGGACTTCCTTTTATCTGTCCTGAATCTCCCACCCATCAGCTTCCTGGGATGACCCTGGGTTCTAGTATTATGAGGCAGAAAAATGTCTCTCTTGATGGGTGGGGTGTGTTGTTGAACATATATCAACAAGCTGTTCTGTGTGTTTCAGCTCTTCTGTAAACTTCAGTGGCTCTTATTGACAACCTGAAGGCATTTTCCTAAACTAGAACATAAATAAAATGTAAAAGCAACCCTTAAATAGAAAGATGTGGGAGCGTGTTTCTGCACTCAGCGGCCACATCAGACTGTGAGAATGGCTGTTTGGGTTGCTGGGCAGCTGCTGTTTTGAGAAGTGTGGAGACAAATACTCAGATGTGCTGATAATTGTTTGTTTGTTTGTTTTCCCTCTCCTTTCCTACTAGGGCTTGAAGATATGGCTTGGAGGGCAGATATTGGGCCAAGTGGGGGGGGTTGTGGGGGCTCCCATCAGCGGTTCCTTTGCCATGGTCAGATCACTGCCTACTGAGATTTAGACTGACGGCAACTTTCCCCCTCTATAAGGGTGGGGACCTATTAAGATGGTCCGCCCCCGGAGGCTAATGGATCCAGATGGTTTCCAGACGGCCCTTGGTGGGTTTCCAGCTGATATGGCTGGCGGTCCTGTCGAATCCCTGGTCGATCTCTGGAATTCAGAGATGACCAGGGCGGTTGACATGATTGCTCCTGAGCGCCCTCTCTGTAGTAGAGTTCGTACAGCTCTGTGGTACATCCCAGAACTGAGAGTGATGAACCAGCCCAGTTCTGGGCACCACACTTTAAGAAGGACGTAGACAAACTGGAGAGGGTTCAGAGGAGGGCAACAAGGATGATAAAGGGACTGGAAACAAGGCACTGTGAGGAGAGACTGAAAGAACTGGGCATGTTTAGCCTTCAGAAGAGGAGACTGAGGGGAGATATGATCGCACTCTTCCAGTACTTGAAGGGATGTCACACAGAGGAGGGCCAGGATCTCTTCTCGATCATCCCAGTTTGCAGGACACGGAATAATGGGCTCAAGTTACAGGAACCCAGATTCCACCTAAACATCAGGAAAAATTTCCGGACTGTCAGAGCAATAAGACAATGGAACCAATTACTTATGGAGGTGGTGGGCTCTCCCACTCTGGAGGAATTCAAGGTGCAGCTGGACAGCCATCTGTCAGGGATGCTTTGACCTGGATTCCTGCATTGAGCAGGGGGTTGGACTCGATGGCCTGGTAGGCCCCTTCCAACTCTACTTTTCTATGATTCTATGAACACAGGAGACGGCTTGAGTGCAGATGGAGAAAAACTCCAAGCGGATGCAATCAAACCCTGGTATGTGCTTACAATCAGGTATATCTTGGGGCAGTGAGGGCAGCAAAGAAACAACATCTCACTGCCTCTATTCAGTCCTCCATTTGCCACCCAATGGAGCTTTTTAGGGTTGTCCGGGGCCTATTATATGCTGGCCCCAAGGACATTCTGGATCCATCTGAGGCCCGCTGCGATAGGTTTGCTAGGCACTTCCAAGAAAAAATCTCTTGCATCCGCTGGGACTTAGACTTCGGTGTTAGGGCAGTTGTATTAGGTGTGGTTCCCAGAGTACAGCCTGGTCATGTTTTCTTGGATGAGTTTCAGTTGGTACAGCTTGAGGATGTTGACACGGTGCTTGGACAGGTTTGTGCAACCATGATGAAGGCTAACAAACTGAAGCTCAATCCAGGCAAGACTGAGATGCTGTTAGTGGGTGGTTCCTTTGACTGGATGGAGGGTGTTCAACCTGTTCTGGATGGGGTTGCACTCTGCTTGAAGGAGCAGGTTCATAGCTTGGGGGTCCTCCTTGAGCCATCTCTGTCACTTGAAGCTCAAGTGGCCTCAGTGGCACAGAGTGCCTTCTACCAGCTCCGGCTGGTGGCCCAGCTATGCCCTTATCTGGACAGGGACAGGGCCGGATTAAGATAGGGGCTATTGGAGCTGCAGCCCCAGGCCCATAACAGAAAATAGGCCCACAATATAGGGACGCGCGGCACGATTTGAGTTAGCTCTGATCGTTATCATTCAGCATAATTAATGATTTTTTCAAGATTAGAAAGGTGTTCTAAGCACATCTGCATTACAGGCTTGAGGCAAGACCTAGCAAGAACTGTTGTTTTCAAATTAGCATTTCGGTAGCTTTTTGCATTTCAATCACTGTTACTACATTTCTTTGAAGCACATGGGGGGCTTGCTAGGGTCTGTAATATTCAGATTTATAAGGGACCTCTCTCTCCAGCCTCGAGCAAAAGATCTTTCTGATTCGCAGCTCAATTGTTCAAATGCTAGTTTAACAAAAAAACAAAAACGAAACAAAGCAACAAGAACAACACAATTATTCTTGGTCAAGCAAAGCTTCCTGGCTTTTTGATGTGGCTGCTTTTTCTTTTTTAATAAATAATTTGGGGGAAATTGGGAAGACCCTTACTGATGAGCTGCAGGAGTTTTGGCACTTTAATGGTAATTAAAATATTTAATTTGTTTTAATATAAAATTGCGTCTTCATTTTATTTATTTCCATAAAAAGGCCCACCAAAATCCTCAGCACCAGGCCCATAATGCTCTTAATCCGGCCCTGATAGCAGCCACAGTGCCCAGTACAGGACATTGTCCCCAGCAATTCCCAGGGCACAATGAAGCTGATGGCGAGGCTTTCTGCAATAAGACAGCAGGGTTCACAGCAATGTTTAAATTCCTAGATGCCCACATCAGATTTTTAGGAGTCTAGGCATCCAACGGTTCTGGGATTTTTCTCCCCCTGGCAGAGATATAGCTCGTGGGGCAGGGCTCAGCAGAACTGTACAGGGGCCTGCTATGCTCGGGTCTTTCCAGACCTGCTGCTACCCCTAGAATCCAGAGGAGCCACGCCTGCAACTTCCGGAGCAGCCCAGAATAAGGGGTGTTAATCCTTCAATCCCATGGAATCCCAGGAAGCAGGACCACCGTGAAGGACCTCTTATGCCACTGAGCCCACAATACAGGATAGGATTACAGGTAGGATTACATCCTCTTTCCCATCCCAATCACAAAGCTATTTTGTTTAGCACTCTGCTTTTTTCTTTGAAAGTCAGGTGGCCTTCCTTGGCAGGTACTATTGGCTGGATGAGAGGGGGGAAGCCCCGGTGGTTTGATACGAGCCATCTGTGACATACTCCTGATGAAATGCAGCTTTGTGCAATGAGCCAAAGTGGCTTCCTGCTTTTCCACTCACAGACACTCCGGAAGCGGGAGGCCACAGCTTCATAAGGCCTCAATGATCCGCTGCAGCAATGCCACTGACCCACTCGGGTCAGCAGCGGGCCATGCCAACATCAACACACCAGCTGCGTTCATGACCACAAAGGCCTTTAGATCTCTGAGGTGACACCGTCACTGCGACCTCTGAAGCAGTGTTCTAAAGGCAGGGCAGTTCCACATGCAGAAAAATGCATGTTTGCCAGCAGAAGTGAGTTGCCCTTTTGCAGCAAACATCACGTTAACAACCATTATTTTATGAGCATTGTTTAAGTGTTCAGGGTGTTTCCCCCTGCAGCAGGTTCCTCGCACTCAGAACTGCTGCTGCTGCAGCTGCTGCTGCTGCTGCACAATGGATGGAGGGGAGACGAGAAAGCATAGTTAAAAGGGAAGGGAAGGATTCCCCCATCTATTGGAGAAGGGATTCTCCAATATAAATCCACGCAGAAATGAAAACAGCCATATGAAAGGATGGCTCATAATCACCTCTTGCTTCGCCTTTCAGTACAAGGCTGCCATGCCCCAGTCATAGAACCATAGAAAACTCCGAGTTGGAAGGGGCCTACAAGGCCATGATCGAGTCCAACCTCCCGCTCAGTGCAGGAATCCAGGTCAAAGCATCCCTGACAGATGGCTGTCCAGCTGCACCTTGAATGACTCCAGAGTGGGAGGGTCTGTTACTATTTTGTGTTGGTTGTAAACAGAATGTTTTTTTTATATTTATGTGTTTGTAATTTATTATAGGGTCGTGATTGCACAAGGAGGGGGGCTTCTATCTGTCACCGGTGTGCACATGCGCTCTAGTGACGGGTAGAAGAAGGCTCCACCCAACGCAGGAGTAGACTCCTGCGGTGGGTGGGGGTTTTGTGGCAGAAGCGGAGGCAGCTGTGATGGGGTTTTGCCACACGCATGGCAAACCCCTGCCACAGCCGCTGCTGCCTTGGTGCTTCCCAGCAAGAGCGGGTTAAACCCTCGTTGCGCGCAGCCAATCCCAAGTGCTGCTGCCAAGGCACTCCCTAGGAAGGGTGGGTTAAACCCACCTTTCCTGGGGAGTGCCGCCGCCACCACCACTGCCCAGACGCCACAACAAACGAGTGCAAGGGGGCGAGGGAACCAGTAAGTGGCTTAAATTCCCAAGGGGTTTAGGATGTCGTGTGAACCCACCCACTGACTGGATTTGCATGACATGGCAGCCCACCATGGCTTATAAGCCTCAGTGGGTTAGTATGTCGTGTGAACCCATGATGAGTTTGTCAGGACGGCTTAAGTCTGGGTTCATAGAATCATACAAAAGTAGAGTTGGAAGGGGCCTACAAAGCCATCGAGTCCAATCCCCTGCTCAGTGCAGGATCCAAGCATCCCCGACAGATGGCTGTCCAGCCGCACCTTGAATGCCTCCAGACTGGGAGAGCCCACCACCTCCCTAGATAGTTGATTCCATTGTCTTATTGCTCTAACAGTCAGGAATTTTTTCCTGATGTTTGGGTGGAATCTGGGTTCCCGTAACTTGAGCCCATTATTCCGTGTCCTGCAAACTGGGATGATCGAGAAGAGATCCTGGCCCTCCTCTGTGTGACAACCCTTCAAGTACTGGAAGAGTGCGATCATATCTCCCCTCGGTCTCCTCTTCTGAAGGCTAAACATGCCCAGTTCCTTCAGTCTCTCCTCATAGGGCCTTGTTTCCAGTCCCTTTATCATCCTTGTTGCCCTCCTCTGAACCCTCTCCAGTTTGTCTACGTCCTTCTTAAAGTGAGGTGCCCAGAACTGGACGCAGTACTCAAGATGAGGCCTAACCAGTGCTGAGTAAAGGGGAATGATCACTTCCCGCGATTTGGAAGCTATACTTCTATTAATGCAGCCCAAAACAGCATTTGCCTTCTTTGCGGCCACATCGCATTGCTGGCTCATATTGACGGCCACCAAGGTGCCGATACGTGGGGGGATTCATATTGGCACCGCTGTTCTTCGCAGGCTGAAATCAATATCACCTTTCCCCCGCAATATACATGTGTCAGACTGCTCATCTGACTAATTCAATGCCATGTCCACAAGCTGTGGCTCACCACGTCCTAGAAGCCCTTACAAAAGTCAGAAAAGCCTTAGAGTGCAGAAATGCCCTGAGCCAATGTAGTCAACGCAGAGAGGGATGGCCTCAGATCTACACTTAAAGTGCTGCAAGTTCAAGAGCAAGTCAAGCGCTCCTGGCCTCAGATCCCTGCCTGCAAACGTGAGTCATGGTGACCTTATTCGCGTGGCTGTGGTAAAAGCAAGTGCAAGAAAGACTTGGGGCAGTCTGAAAGTGAAAATGCTGCCCCTCTGAAAGTGTAGCTTTATATGTATGTGTGTCATTGTTCATGCTGGAATGAGTTCATCTGGAGGTTTTAAAAAGTGAGTAGCGGGATAAAATGTCTTAATGACACCCACAGAGAGAGAGAAGTTACTGGAAGCAGGGCTGTGCAAACGATGAGGAGCGGCCGCTCTAGTCATGGGCCAGGGGCGACGTGGCTCGGGTGGTTCTTCCGGTCCTTTCATTGCTGGTCCGTGGGCCAGAGCAGGCCTGCAGAGTCTCTCCCGTTGGCCAGCTGGGTTTCTTTCCTCCTCCTCTTGCCCGTTGCTGTGGCCCTGCACATTTTCTGATTTACCCCAGCAACCGCATTGAGTTCCGTACAAAACACAGAATAGAGAATTGGGTGCCGCTGGGATCAGGCAGTGCACGGAACAGGCGACAAGCCTGGGTGAGGACCGATCCCCTTGAAAACTGGATTCTGCAGTGCCGCTGCCCGAGGCCTCTCTTCCGCCAAGTTTACCAAAGAAGACAACCACCATGCAGCTCAGCTCAGGACTGTGAGTGCTTCCAGACAGGCTTTTATGGCCACATCGCCTTGCCTCGTTCCTGGAATTTCACTTTGGAGGGGGCGGGCGGGCGGAGGGGCGATGCCGCTTCCTCTCGAAACCCTCCCGTTTCCCCCCGCTGCTTGTTCTGTCGTTCTTCTTACCACGGAAAATCTGTTAAGCGTAAAAAGACGGAGTAGCTGCACGAGGCCTTCCGGCTGTGAGCACCAGCACCCCTCCGCCTGGAAGCGCTCTGCAGGCCGGAGCACCGGCATCTTGGATATCGTGGGGGGGCGTTTCTGCACGACACAACGAGCCATCCTTGTACGTTACCACGTTGTCCAGCGATGTACGACGGTGGGCACGACAGACGACCGCCCCCTCACACCACTAGCGTTGTCCCGCTCACTGCTGGCGTGGCTCTGCTTGGAGCCTGAGCTCCCTCCCGCTCACGTCGCGTGTCCTGGCGGCCTTTGCCAGCCAGTCCACACCCCGGGATCCCTTGCTTCCTCGGCCGCTCCATCCTGATTGGTCTGCTGAGCTCACGGGGCAGGCCTTCCCTCCCCCTCGCCGCAAAGCAAACCGTAACCCTCTCCTTTCTGCCTCCTGGGTGACTGTCGTAAATGCAGCAGAAAAAAACTCTGCACCGGTCACCCAGCCCCTCTCTTTTCCGCCTCCCAGACCATGTAAGCCCAGCAGAAACAGCGACTGATCGATCGCTGCCTGTCACCCCACCCGTGGCATGAGCAGCCTTAATCATAGAATAATAGAATCATAGAAAAGTAGAGTTGGAAGGGGCCTACAAGGCCATCGAGTCCAACCCCCTGCGCAACGCAGGAATCCAGGTCAAAGCATCCCCGACAGATGGCCGTCCAGCCGCACCTTGAATGCCTCCAGAGTGGGAGAGCCCACCACCTCCCTAGGTAGTTGGTTCCATTGTCTTATTGCTCTGACCGTCAGGAAACTTTTCCTGATGTTTAGGTGTGTGGTAAGCACTATTTAGTTATAGCTCTAGGCTTGTCCAACCGGACGTGGACCCCAATGAGAATTAGCAAGACAACCAGGTGGGTCTTCAAAACTTTATTGCAGCGCTGGTCTGCCTCTCCATGCAAGAAGAGATAGCCCCGCCTAAGAGTAGAGCAATCACTTTTATACTGTGATACAAACAAGTTTTCAATACAGGATGCTGCGCGCGCATACTTATAGAATGTGTACGTGCACTTATCTTGATTGGCTTATCTGCCTGTTGCGAGGCAAGCTGACTAATTTTGGTCTGCTAGGGACTTTCCAGGAGACTTCCTCTGGGCGCCATCTTGCGATTTCTGCCCCGGGTGTAGCCTTTTAGACAGATAAGGACCTTATTTATAACAGGTGGAATCTGGGTTCCCGTAACTTGAGCCCATTATTCCGTGTCCTGCAAACTGGGATGATCGAGAAGAGATCCTGGCCCTCCTCTGTGTGACATCCCTTCAAATACTGGAAAAGTGCGATCATATCTCCCCTCGGTCTCCTCTTCTGAAGGCTAAACATGCCCAGTTCTTTCAGTCTCTCCTCATAGGGCCTTCTTTCCAGTTCCTTTATCATCCTTGTTGCCCTCCTCTGAACCCTCTCCTTCTTGTCTACATCCTTCTTAAAGTGTGGTGCCCAGAACTAGACGCAGTACTCAAGATGAGGCCTAACCAGTGCTGAGTAAAGGGGAATTATCACTTCACGTGATTTGGAAGCTATACTTCTATTAATGCAGCCCAAAATAGCATTTGCCTTCTTTGCGGCCGGCCACATCGCATTGCTGGCTCATATTCAGTTTGTGATCTACAACAATTCCAAGATCCTTCTCGCTTGTAGTGTTGTTGAGCCAAGTGTCCCCCATTCTGTAACTCTGCATTTGGTTTCCTCTCCCTAGGTGCAGCACTTGGCATTTATCCCTATTAAATTTCATTCTGTTGTTTTCGGCCCAGAGCTCCAGCCTATCGAGATCGCTTTGAATTTTGTTTCTGTCTTCCAGAGTATTAGCTGTTCCACCCAACTTTGTGTCATCTGCAAATTTGATAAGCATTCCCTGCACCTCCTCATCCAAGTCATTAATAACAATGTTGAAGAGCACTGGGCCCAGGACCGAGCCCTGTGGTACCCCGCTCGTTACCTCTCCCCAGTTTGAGAAGGAACCATTGATAAGCACCCTTTGAGTCCGATTCTGTAGCCAATTGTGGATCCACCTGATAGTTGTTCCATCCAGCCCACTTTTAGCTAGCTTGCTAATCAGGATGTCATGAGGCACTTTGTCTAAAGCTTTGCTCAAGTCCAGATATATGATGTCCACCGCATTCCCACAGTCAGGGTGGTTAAGCCACCCTGACAACCCATGGGTTGTAGTTGCAGGTGTTTCACCCACAATGGGTTCTCGTGACGTCTGAACCAGGACAGCACAACCCATCATGGGTCAGCCCCATCTGCAAGCAAGCTGCTTGGCAAGAGCAGCAAAAACCCCTTGCCGCTCTTGCCAAGCGGCTACTGGGTGACTGCCATTGCCAGCCACCCCAAAAGTGCCCAAGCAGCACTTGGGGGCAGTCGGCAGAGGCGTCCCACCCTCCTCACTGCCACTGGGAGCCCTTTCGGGGCTCAATGCAGCTTTTTTGTCACTTAAAAAAATTCTTCAGACTGCAAAAGCTTGCTGTCCAGCTGGTTTTTGCGACACCCCCCCCTTTTGACAGCCGTGAGCTGTCCCTCCAAGGTGCCCCAGCAGAACCTTAGAGGGGCTGCCTGTGGTCACCAACTTTTTTTTTTTTTTAATTGGAGACCCAAATTTTCACAAATATTTGAGCGGGGAAATTTTAAAAAAAATATTGTCGCCCTGTCAGGCACATTGGGGGTAGGGTGGCTTATTGTGCCATGCGCCCCCGCCCACTGCGGTTCTGACAAAAACGCTCTTCCCCTCCCCCCGTCAATAGCAGCTTCCCTCCCAGGGCAAAAGGCAGCTTCTAGGAGGCAATTTTCCTGAAGATACTGCATGGGGGCGGTTGTTTAAATCTCCCCAGGTATTGTGGTTCTGAGCCCAATACCCCCGCCCACTGGTTGCTATTTACAACTTTTAAAAAAAGTTACTTGAACTGGCTTCATGCAATTCAGTTTTGCCCTCGCCCCAAATGCTTGTTGGAACAAGATAGTTTAGACATGACAGGGCACCAGAGTGGGGGCCAAGCAGGCTCCCTGGAGTAAAGCGTCCCAAAGGCTGGGAGCCCCTTCAGAGAAGGCCCCTTTCTCACCTACCCACCAGCTGACAGCAGTGGGATGTGGAGAAGACCCTTCCCTTATGACCTGTGTTGGCAGGAAGGAGCCACCCCCCTCCTAGCAGTTTAAGGCAGTGATGGCGAACCTATGGCACGGGTGCCACCAGGGCCGGCGCTACCGCTAGGCAAACTAGGCGGTTGCCTAGGGCGCGTGGCTGAAGAGGGCGCAGAAACGCTGCGCTCCTCTTCACTGCCGCTGCCACGCCGCCCCCGCTGGGCCTCCTCCCCCCCCCGCCCGCCCGCCGAAGCCGCCGGATCGCCTCCCCCGCCCGCCAAAGCCGCTGCCGCGCCTCCCCCACCTGCCGAAGCCGCTCCCCGCGCCTCCCCCCTCCCCCACGCCTCCCCCCTCCCCCGCGCCTCCCCCCGCGCCTCCCCCCGCTACCTACCTTCTCAGCGTCGCTTCCGGAGCCCCGCCCGCGTTGTTTTGGCGCGAGGACCCAGGGCAACAGGGCTTAAACATCCCTGTTGCCCTGGTTCCCCCGGCAAAAAACAGAGCGCGGGGGTCCCGTCGTGTCACTTCCTCTTCGGAGGCGGCGGCAGCAGCCAGGGCGGGGGAAGGTAGGTAGGTAGGTAGGTGGTGGTGGTGGTGGTGGCGGCGGCGGCGGCAGCGCAGGGGGGGTGTTTGCAGAGCAAGGCTGCTTTGCTCCGGAGCCCCCCCCCGGCACGAGAGGGGGGGCGCAAATTTTATTTCGCTTAGGGCGCCAAACTGCCCTGCACCGGTCCTGGGTGCCACAGCTGGCAAGCAGGGACCTCTCTGTGGGCACTCGAGCCATTGGTCACCAGATCGCGAAAAGACTGTCCCCTTCTGCAAAACACTAATGATTTTGTTCTTTCTCACAGTGTGGAACAGAATGATTTTATTCTAGAATTCCTGTTACAGAATTCCTTTCTACATTGTTATCACATTTAAAAGATTTTGAAGAATGATGCACAGAGCATGGCTTGGATGTAAAGCCCTAACAGTTGACCTGAGTGCTGCATGTGTTGCTCTCAAACTAACGGAGTATGAGCCAAGGTTTGACAAATTATCAGCATGCAGGCAATAGCAAAAATCACATTAATTGTGCAAAAGCATGCCCAGTGCAAACTTTTACCTAATGCAGTGTTTGCAGTCCAAGACATAAAGTGTTTAAAATGTGTTAAGCACGTTTAGTTTTCTTGTTTATCTTGCTCATCCTAGTACAGGTTGACTTTTACTTTTACTAATCCGACACCTGTAGAAGCAGGGAAAGGACCCGGGGTATAGCTTGCCCCATACCATTTCAGTCTGGCATATAATCATATTACAAGTTGAGAACCCCTTATCCAAAAATACATATGCCTAATTATTTAAAAAGTTTGTATAAATTCCCTCCAGGCTATGTGTACAATGCAGTACTATAATAATTTTTTGAGTTGATTTTTTTTCCAACAAAAAACTGTATCATTGGAAGCTCTGTTATTGTGTTTTTCTTTTAAGACAAAAGATGTTACTTAGTTTGGACAACTGTATGAGTTGTTTTTCTAAAACTAAAACAGGTTTAATTGCAGTGTTGGCACTTTGAAATAAGTTGGTTTTGTGTTGCAGTTTGGGCACTCGGGCTCAAAAAGGTTCGCCATCACTGGTCTAGGGAGATATGCTACAGTGTTCTCCAACCTTGGGCCCAAGGTTAGAGAACACTATGCTAGAAGCTTCCCCACCTGTGTGCCTGCAAACTAAGGCCTTTTTGTGCTTCCTAGCAGAATGACCACTTATGCACTGCAAAAAGAGAGGACAAATGCCAATTTATACGCATAGGTGCAAATGTAGAAATTATAATTTAAACAGAAACACAGTAGTGGGGCATACTGTGACCCAAAGACTTGTGTGTGTGCGTCTGTTAAGCCTGCTGTCCCAGTGCTGCCAAGTGTTGGTGGGCAGCTTCATGGCTCTTGCTGGTCTCTCTGCTGTGGTTCTTAAATCTTTAAACTGGACCTGGCCTGGGCAACACTTCAAAGGAAGGACTGCACGGCAGGACACACGGACACCCAACTTCCTGCCCTCTCCCAACTAACTTGGTCTTGGACATCTTGCTCCATTCAGCTACTCCGCACACCACTGAAGCGTAAGGGGGCTGCCATTTGAGCTTTTTATAATCTCCTGCAGAGATTATAAATCTATAAATATAGATTTCCCTTGGAGACTGCAGAGGCAAGGGAAAATAACACAGGGGGAACTCCCTGGAAAAGGGTGACTGTTAGGAGCAGAAATACTACAAGACACTCTGCGCCTGTGGAAGCAGTGGAGCTATGGAACCGCTTCCATGTACTTGAGGACGAGAGCAGAGGACAGCCTGCAGAGGACGGATTACCGGGCACCCAACGTGACAGCGAGCAAGAGGCTGAGGGTCAGTCAAGTGGAGGCAATCAAACCAAGGCCTACAGCAAGAGGAAGAGAAGAGTACTCGTAGTGGGAGACTCCCTCCTGCGGGGGATCGAAGCCAAAGTATGTCGCGAGAAGACCC